>JANHMN010000025.1:4740174-4760491 GCA_030674055.1 Rhabdomys pumilio
TTCTTCTTCTTCTTCTTCTTCTTCTTCTTCTTCTTCTTCTTCTTCTTGTTCTTCTTCTTCTTCTTCTTCTTCTTCTTCTTCTTCTTTTTATTGGATATTTTCTTTATTTACATTTCAAATGTTATCCCCTTTCTCAGTCTCCTCCCTGAACCCCCTATCTCATCCTTCCTCCCCCTGCTTCATTGAGGGTGTTCCCCCAACCAACCACCCACCCACTCCCACCTCCCCACCCTCCCACCTCCCACCCTTGCACCCTACACTTGGGTATCAAGCTTTCACAGGACCAAGAACCTCTCCTCCCACTGATGCCCAACAAGGCCATCCTCTGCTACATATGCGGCTGGAACCATAGGTCCCTCCATGTGTACCCCCTGGTTGGTGGTTTAGTCCCTGGGAGCTCTAGGGGGGTCTGGTTGGTGATATTGTTGTTCTTCCTATGGGGTTGCAAACCTCTTCAGCTCCTTCAGTCCTTTCTCTAACTGTTCCATTGGGAACCCCGTGCTAAATCTAATGGTTAGATGTGATCATCCACCTCTGTCTTTGTCAGGCTCAGGCAGAGCCTCTCAGGAGACAGCTATATCAGGCTTCTTTCAGCATGCACTTCTTGGCATTCACAACAGTGCCTGCATTTGGTGACTGTATATGGGATGGATCCCCAGGTGGGGTAGTCTCTGGATGGCCTTTCCTTTAGTCTATGCTCCACACTTTGTCTCCATATTTACTCCCATGAATATTTTGTTCCCCCTTCTAAGAAGCACTGAAACATACACACTTTGGTCTTCCTTCTTCTTGAGCTTCACGTAGTTTGTACACAAATCTTGGGTATTCTGAGCTTTTGAGCTAATATCCACTTATCAGTGAGTAAATACCATGTGTGTTCTTTTGTAATAAGGTTACCTCACTCAGGATGATATTTTCTAGTTCTATTCATTTGCCTAAGAATTTCATGAATTTGTTGTTTTTAGTAGCTGAGTAATACTCCATTGTGTAAATGTACCACATTTTCTCTATCCATTCCTCTGTTGAAGGACATCTGTGTTCTTCCAGCTTCTGGCTATTGTAAATAAGGCTGCTATGAACATAGTGGAGCATGTGTCCTTGTTATATGTTGGAACATCTTTTTGGTATATGCCCAGGAGTAGTATAACTGGGTCCTATGTCCAATTTTCTGAGGAACCACCTGACTGTTTTCCAGAGTGGTTGTAAAAGTTTGCAATTCCTCCAGCAGTGTAGGAGTGTCCTTATTTCTTAACTAGCTGCCAGATGATCAAAAAAGACAGAGAACAGACGCCTTTGGAAGGTACAGAATGCACCGATCTCGTGTACTGGTGCTGGCTGACCTCCTTCAGTATCCACTGGTGCTCAGCTTAAGGTTGTCAATGAATCTGAACTGAGAAAACTGAGGTTCCTACATTGTGAACCAATATGCAGGGTGGATTATAGGCTTGGCATGTGCAGGCTCTGGAGATGGAGGCATTGCAGGGGGAAGGCAGCTGACTGGAAGCTTTGCCCTTTGAACTTAGGGATTTGTTGAGGCAGCACTTCCTTACTTATTTCAGCTGTTAACCTCAGCCATGTTACCTGAATTGTTTGGCAGAGACTTGCCTGTATTGACATAGAAGAAATAATTTTATTTACTTGTAGAAGATGCTGTGACTTTGAAAGAAAATAGCCTAGAGGGATAGAGGAGCTTGGGACCTGACACGTTTGATCTGTTATTATGACTACTATTTTATTTATGTGGATGTATGTATTTCTGTGTGAGTGAATGCCAGATGGGTGCAGATGCCCACAGAGTCAAGAAGAAGGCACTAGATCTCCTGTAGCAGGGGTAATAGGCAATTGTGAGCTGTCTGACATGGATGGTGAGAACTTGTTTCATTATAAGATCAATATGTGCCCTTAATCAGAGTCATCTTACCAGCCCTGGAAACTGATGTATTTCTGCATATACTTGTGTGTGCACAAGTGAAGAAGCTAGAGGTTAACCCAGTATCTTTTATTCTATTGCTCACCACCTTAGTTCTTGAGACAGGCTTTCAGTAACTCTGGATCATCGATTTGGCTGACTGGCTGGCAAATTAACCCTAAATCTCCTTCTCTCTGTCTCCCCAGTGCTGTGATCACAACTATGGCACTGGCATTTTATGTGGATGCTAGAGATCCAAGCTCAGGCCCTAATGCTTGTGTGCAAGCATTTTATGATGGTGTCACCTTGCTGGCTATCTTAGTTATTTTCTATTGCTGTGAAGAGATACCTTGACCAAATCAGCTTATAAAAGAAATCATTTAGTTAAGGGTTTGTTCACAGTTTCAGACAGTGATTCTATGACTACTACAGTGAGAAAAACAGCAGCAGGCAGGCAGGCATGGTGCTGGAGCAGTAGCTGAAAGCTTACATCCTGATCCACAAGCATGAGGCAGAGAGAAAGACAGAGAGACAGAGAGAGACAGAGACAGAGAGAGTCAGAGAGAAAAAGACAGAGAGAGAGAGAGAGAGAGAGAGAGAGAGAGAGAGAGAGAGAAAGAGAGAGAAGGAATGTCTAACTGGCAATGACATGGGCTTTTGAAACCTCATTGTGTGTCCCTGATGACACACCTCCTCCAACAAGACCATATCTCCTAATCCTTCCCAAACAGTTCCAGCAACTGGGGACTCTATATTCAAACCTATGTGCCTATGGAGAACATTCTCATCCAAACCACCATGCGGCCTCAGGATGTGATATATCTAAACACACTGAGTAGAGATGAGTGAGCAACTCCAATGTGGACTCAAGGTCAATGCCAGAGTGAGAGTTGATGGTACAGCAAAGCAGAGAAACAGCAGAAGAGTACAGCTCAGGGGCAGAACACTGATTTTGGAAAGTGCTATGGTGGCTGTTGGGAGTCCACACCGTTGTGAGGATGATAAACCACATCAGCATCTTGGTGTGGTCACAACCACCAGTCATAAATCACAGGCTGAACATAAGCAGTCCTCTTAAAGACTACATTCTAGCTGGCAGAAACCCACTCCAGGCAGCATGAGAACAAACCTCCCTCCTGGAAGTGTCCAGGTTGACAGCCTAAACCTGTGGATAATGCCTGTCTCATAGTTCTTTGTATTTGGGGGCTTATGTCTTTTATTCTGTGCACGTCTTATTCTCTAGAAAGCCACATTTGCAGGTTCTTTTTTTTTACACTCCTTTTCCTTCAGGAGCACCTAACCCTTTGATAGTACAACATGCATTTATCTACAGACATGTTGTTTTACATCCGTGGCTCTCTTGAGATGCATGTGGCCTGCATGCTGCTGGTTGGACATTCTTGCAGGTCCAAAGCACATGTGTTCTTTCCTCTCTGAATGCCCATTACCTCACTGATAACAAGCAAAAGGTTCACTTAGATGTTTCTGAATGCGCTCTAGTGCCTTTTACACACTTTCCCTTTACTTTCTTATGCCACAAAACATTCTATCTATTCATAAACAAATTTTTTCCAAGTGCTTAGGAGGTGACAAACTGCCACAGCACTAAACACTTGCGTTGATTGATCAGGTGGCAAATTTGTCCTCTCTGAGGCTTATAATGGCCAGCTATGCACAATAGACATGAAAATACTTGGTTATTTCAGGTGGCAATCACCATATTCTATTTGCACAGCTATAACAGAACACCACAGATTGTGTAGTAGATAAACAAGAGGAACTTATTCTCCTTTCAGTTCTAGATGGTAGCATGCCCAAGGACTAATACTAATATTTGTCAATTGGTGAGGGGTCATCCCATGAGGGAAGGTCAAAAGGTGAAGGGTAAAATAATGAGAAGATAGACACATACTGTAGTAGTTTGAATATGCTTAGCCCAGGAAGTAACACTATTAGGAGGTATGGTCTTGTTGGAGTATATGTGGCCTTATTGGAGCAAAACGTGTGTCACTCTGGGGATGTGCAATGAGATGATCCTCTTAACCGCACGAGAGCCAGTCTTCTCCTAGCAGTCTCTAGATGAAGATGTAGAACTCTCAGCTCCTCCTGCACCATGCCTGTCTGAATGCTGCCATGCTCTTGCCTTGGTGATAATGGACTGAACCTCTGAACCTGTAAACCAGCTCCAATTAAATGTTGTCCTTTTAAGAGTTGCCTTAGTCATGGTGTCTATTAATACCCTAATGAAGACATGTATGGAAAAAAAGGGGGGAGGGGGAGCCTCAAATTCATCCTTTTATGAGCAATGTGCTGCTAGGGCAGGAAAACCAGTCATGATAACATTATTTTACCTGGAAAGGGAGAGCACCATGGCCTGCCTGTATCTCTTTAGGCCTTGACTCTCTGTACTGCTACTCTGGAAATTAAGAGTCAAATAGTTCAAGTGCATGAAGCTGAGCTGTGGCAGAGCATACCTGTAATGCCAACAATCAGGAAACCAAGGCAGGGGTATTGCCTTGAGTTTCAGACCAGTATTGGTTGTACAGTAAGATCCCAAGACCACAAGAAATAAAAACAAACAAAAAATTCAATGAAAAATACCCAACAAACATTTTCAACATGTGGACCGTCAAGGAATATGCTCAAATCTAAACATTAGTAAGCACTGCAAAAAAGCATCGAAATGCAGAAGTTTCCCACTACAGCATAATACCCTCCAAAGTGCAGCCATAAAACAATGGTTTATGAATTTTCTTATTCTGTGGGTTGACTGGACTCAACTGAGTGGTCCTTTTCTATGTGCTGTACTTGATGTCATTCCTGTACCCACAGTCAAGAACAAAGTTGCATAGGGTTAGAATATCCAAGATTCTTTTTATCACGGGGTTCTCCTGACTCCATCACACATTCAGTGTTCCTGCACAAACTTCTACCAGCCCCCGAAGGGTGATTGCATTTCAAACATGTGTGACCAAAATCCTTTTTAAGCCCCTGTGGCTTGGCAGTCTAGAGTCCAGAGTCAGCTTGGGAGGGGACTTCATGAAGACATGGTTGTAGGGCCAGGGAACTTCCAGTGTTTAAGGAGGTAAGTGCTGTATGCTGTGTAGGTATGGAAAGTCTTTCAAAAGAAGTGGTCTTTGAGCTATGTCTAGAAAACCATGAAGAAATCAGCTGAGCAAGTATGGCCAGCAAGATAGCTTATCTGTTAAAGCCAGCCACCAAGCCTGATTACCTGAATATGGTCCCTATGATCTACACAGTGGAAGGGAGACCCAATCTCTGAAAGTTGTCTTCTGACTTCCACATATGATGTAGCATGCACATGCTTCTCCACTTATAACACACAAATAAAATATAATATTATTTAAAGAAGGATCTTAGGCAAATGAAAAGCAAATGGAAGTTTCTCTGGTGAGAAAAAGCTTGTGTCTTTTAAATATATAGATTAGTCTACTCTGGCTGGACCCCTGAGAGAAAGGGAGGAGAGGCAAAAGGTTAAGAAGCCAAGGCAGTCATGATGAGCTTTTTAAAGCCTAAGTGGAAGTTTGGACTTTGTTTTATAAGCCCTGAGACACAAACAACACATTTAAGACAGAATTATCCCATATAATTTATAAGGAACAAAAGTCAGACTTACTTGTGTAAAAAAAGACGTTAAGACAATTAGTCCAGTCTTGTCAGTAAGTCAGAAACACAAAAGGAAGAGCTGGATTGAAAGGTTTAAATGACAACAACCAGATGCAAAGACTAATCCTGGGATGGAGGAAAATAACGCTGAAGACATTTGGGAATAATTAGCAGATTTAAGCTACACTGAGAAGGAGAGGCAATATCATTTTCTGGAACCAAGTTACAAAGCAGCAGGGACACCAGAGTTTCACTTTAGTTTAAATAATCTCACAAGTGTTTCCAATGCCTGCATGTGAAGAGAGCAACAGAGACACATCTTAAAGCTTTGAGCTTCCTGTGACCCAGTGTGTAAGACTCAGAATGTTTGGATTGCTTAGAAGCAGCAGGTAGGAGGGGATAAGAGGGAAAAGCAGGCTATTGGGAAGGTAGCTGCCTTGGGGGCCGAGAACAGTGTCACGTTTGAAGGGTAACTGAATGTGTTTGGCGATAAGTGGGTATGTTGGAGGATATTTTGGAAGTAGTGTGATTAGAAAAATAAACCATCTGAGAAGAGATAAAATCTAATCAAAATGGTTTTAGACTTGGTCTTAAGAGATGCATGGAAATGGAGGTATATTTCGGAAGGAGAAAAGCCAAATGTATCTGGCACGGGTACCTTTATCAAAGGGAGCCTTTGAGATGGGTGGATACCAATGGATGAGTGATTTCCAAGGAAATGTTCCATTTGAAGTTCTTAGTCCCCTGGGATGGGTTCCTATGGATCTCTAGAGTTCTAGGAAGGTGGGTCTTTTCTCATGCACAATATTGAAAAATTTGACTAAATTGAGGCCAGATGAACAAAGATGTGTCTTGGACAGTCCCCCAGGGATGTGAAGTAGAACACAATTAATGTATTACATACGGTGCCTGTGGAATAAACATTGACTTTTTAAAGTCTCTTCATTTTTACAAACCAGTACCCATACTCAAGGTGGTCCAAATGCCATCCACTATTAACCTTCAGATTAAAACTTACACCACTGAAGAAGAGCATTGCTCATTATGTCTATAAATCAGCTATTTCAGAGGAAGATGATCAGAGTCACCTTTAATAGATGTTTTCTAGCCAGCTCTCAGGTAAAACCTGCAGGTAAGTGAATCCTCCATTATCTCTTTTGAGATAAACATAATTTATAGATGACCTCAAAGACTGCTCAACTCAAATTAAAGTGGCATGGCCTTTTTGTAAATCACACAAGAAAAAGTTTGGTTAGAAGTGAAGGAGGACTTTCTAAGTAGCAAGCTAAGAGTACCATGGGAGATGCTTTGGGTGTGTTCTCACCATTTAGGACTATTTCATGACCAAAGTCTATAAGGCAGAAATAACTAGACTCTCTAAAGGTGGTTCTTTCCAGTATGTATTTTTTTTTAGCTTGGCCTGTGACCAATCTAACCAGATGCTTCAGGCTGAATCAGTCCAGATGGTTTTGTGAAACAGCCAAACTGAGCATTTCAGATGTGCTACAAATTTGGATACTGGAAGATCTCAGACTCTTCACTATATAGGAAATCTCAGATGCCAACTACAGAAACATGGAGACTGTGGAAAATAGGGGGCAGGGATCAGCATAGTTTCTTCATCGGTGTTTATTCAATTTTAACAAAAAAAGTTTCTGAAATTTTGTATTGTCCCAACAGCAGAATCTTTCAGGATATATGCTATGGTGGTTTCCACAAGTAGTGTTCCCTGTAACTCATCTGTTTGAGCATGTGGTCTCTGGTTGGTGACATTGTTCGGGGGAGGTTGTGGAACCTTTGCAGGTGGAGCTTTGCTGAAAGAAGTGTGCTACTTGGAGGAGGGGCAGGCTTTGAGGGCTTTTAGCCTCAACCTACTTTATATTCTCCCTAATCTCTGCTTCTTGAATGCATTTTAATAAAATACAATTTGTAGATTACTTGGAAGATTGCCCAACTCAAATTAAAGCAATGTGGCTCTTTAGATAACCATAATGAGAAAAAATTCAGTTAGCAGGCAGCTTCCTGTTCCTTCGGTCACTCCTTCCCATGGATAACAGACTACATCCTCTTTGGAAGTCTAAGAATGTAGCAGAAGCAGGCATGATGGTGCACATCTCTAATCTCAGAACTCAGTAAGAAGGTTTGGGAGTTCTGTTCCATCCTGGGCTG
Source organism: Rhabdomys pumilio (assembly GCA_030674055.1). NCBI lineage: Eukaryota > Metazoa > Chordata > Mammalia > Rodentia > Muridae > Rhabdomys > Rhabdomys pumilio. The sequence continues at coordinate 4,747,880 of JANHMN010000025.1, forward strand.
CAAGGAAAAAATTATATTAACCACTGGGCTAAGGATGTTTCCAGCTAGTGGAAGAAAACCTATCAAACATGTCAGAGAGCTTAGTGATACGAAGCATCAGAGTCTTCATAACATAGTTCTGAGATACAGCAGAGCCATCCCCATGGCTCCTCTCAGGGAGGAGTGCTATTCCCATAGGTAGGAAGAACCACACCAGTGACCTAATACAGAGCAGAAAGTCTTCTTGAGAGAATTACCCAAAGCTGGGAAAACACCCAACATTCATAGCTATGAAGACTGTGACACTGGACCACCTTGTAGTCCAGTCTAGGAATGACTTTACTGTATAGTCAATGGTTATTTTGAACTCTTAATCATCTTCCCTCTACTTGCCCAGTGTTGGGACTAAATATTTCAGAAGAGAGAGGGAGGTGAGGGAGAGGAACTGGGAAGAACAGGGAGTAAAAGGGAACAGGAAAGGGAGACAGAAACATAAAAGAGAGAACACAAGAGAGAGGAGGTTGGGGGAAATCCTTCATTTCATGATTCAGTGTTTCTCATAATGCTGTGTCCAGCATGGAAAATCTGGTTGCACTGAAAGCCTTTTGACATTGACAACTTCTCAGCTCTGAACACATAAAGCCACTAATACAATGACAAACTATTAATGTTTTCTTAATTACCATGCTTAATTTGATGATATTCTTCTTGAGTTTTCATGGGGGGTTGTTGGTGGTGATGGTAGTTATGGTGACAACTCCCTGAATAGGTCCTTGGCTTCCTGTATGTTGAATGGCTTCTGGCTTAAGTCCACAGCTCCAAGACTAGTAGCACAGAGACAGTACAGTACAGGCAACAGACCCTATTAGATCCCTAGAGCTGGAATTTAATGTATTTGTGAGCTACCTTTCATAGGTGCTGGGGATCCGAAATCTGGCCCTCATGACTGAACAGCAAGATCTCCTAAACTGCTGAGTCATCTCTCTAGCCCCCAGAATCAGCCTTCCTACATGGACTTGAACACACCAAATAAGGAGTAGATTCTCTAGGGGAACTCCCTCACTGCAACTACCCTTCCCTGCTAAGCCAAATTTCACAAGCCAGTTATCTTGGAGGCACTAGAGGACTCTTGCCAAGAGATACCTGTAATATGTCACAGTGCTTAATGGTACAACTATCTATAAGGTATATACTGCTCCATCTGCTGATGGGAGGTCTTAGATCTAGGGAAGTGCTGAGTGCACAGTGACAAAAAAAGGGAGCAATTTTTCAGACTCAGACTCTCTTGTTGTGACTCTAGCTCTGGGTCAGTCTGTTTCATTATTCTACTAGGTATGTCCAACCTTTTGACATCAAATATCAAAACATGATGTCACTATTTATAGCATTCATACTTGAGAGCCAATTATATGTATATATTGTTGTTAAAAATCATAGAAGTAACATTATTTTTTTTCTTTTTCTTTTTTTTTTTTTTTTGGTTTTTCGAGACAGGGTTTCTCTGTGTAGCCCTGGCTGTCCTGGAACTCACTTGGTAGACCAGGCTGGCCTCAAACTCAGAAATCCGTCTGCTTCTGCCTCCCAAGTGCTGGGATTAAAGGCGTGCACCACCACCGCCCGGCTAGAAGTAACATTATAAAGTTCTAAGTTTATGATTTTGTGTTGGTCTGTGTTATGGCTCTCCTCAATAATGCATGGTCTCCTGATGCTTGCTGCTTGAGAGTTGGGCACTTCTGGCTCAAATAGAATACATCACATATGTGTGATAAAGGAAAAAATGAGAAAACTGGGCAACAATGATTCTGCAAGGTACTATGGGTAACAAAAGGTGAGTCAGGAGTCTTAACAAGAACATTTCTAAGGATGACAAGCTTCCCAGACCACAGTTTTAATCTGAAACCCCCAGACTTTGCATTTTAGGCAGGAAAATATTAAGCTTATCTTTTGAAATTCTTTTCATCTTCCCAATCATTGGGTTATTCTCTTCTGCAGCATTCCTTCCTGAGAGGTGGGAGTTCTGGTCATGGTGCCTAATTTAACCTTTCAGTGAATATATTCCCTCAAATATAGTATCTTTGTTGACAGTTATTAAATGCCTGGTTGACATCAGACGTCAAAGAATTGGAGAGCTCACATTAGGTGCTGCAGATTCATCTAGCAATCAAAGATAACTGCTGGATAAATAATAGCCAAAGTGGATTTATTGTCAGGATGAGTGGCTGGCTGCCATGTGAATCACAACTCCTGAGTTTATCCCCTTCATTGGCTTGTGAGAACATGCCAGAGCCCTTTGTTTGAGGCCATTCCAAGACTGGGTTTTGCGTTCTTATGGTGGCTTGATGATGTCAGTGCACGTGGATTGCTCACATGGGTTTACCTCCCTACCATCTTTTCTCCTCTTCTGCATATCGAGTGTCAACCCTTACCTGTGAGATCCCTGGGTATAGGGAGTGGTTGGAAAAGGGGATGTGTCAATGGCTAGATTATATTTCAACCTTTCTCATACTTGTAACATTAGACATTGGAAGAACTATTGGGACTCTGGAGTTCTCAGCCAGTTTGCAGGGAGCCTGGCTTGCAGCTTTGATGCTGCTGGTCTTAGGAAGGATGGGGTCAAACATGTGGTTAGCTGGACACCTACTTTCCCCATACCCCACTGTCTCATCCTTTCCTTTAGAGCATCAGCTTGGCCATTTTGTACGAAAGGTTGATGTCTTAGTTAGGGTTTTACTGCTGTGAACAGTAAATTTAGTCCATTATCATCAAGGCAGGAACATGGCAGCATCCAAGCACGGTGCAGGAAGAGCTTAGAATTCTACATCTTCATCTGAAGGCTGCTAGCAGAATACTGGCTTTTAGACAGCTTGGGTGAGGGTCTTATAGTTCACATCCACAATGACACACCTACTCCAACAGGGCCACACCTTCTAATAGTGCCATTTCCTGGGCTGAACATATATAAACCATCACAGTTGAATTACATGGACCAAGGTGAAGTCTATGTTGGATCATCTTGGTCATAAAGGACTAATAAGAATGACTTCTAGCAGAACAGATCATCTGGAACTAGAGCCAGCCTTCTTCCCTTGCTGCTGCTGCTGCTGAGGTAGAGGATGATTCTGCTGCTGCTGCTAGTAGTGGTTTGTCTGTGCATGCTCCTGCATATGGAAACCAGAGGCAAGCCTTGCAGATCGTCTGTCAGGTGCTATATACCTTGTTTCACCAAGCAGGCTAGTCTGGTAGGTCATGAAGCCCCAGGTATCCACCTATGTCCTTTTCCCCACCACTGGAGTTTTCCATGCCTGGATGCTTTATATTGGTTCTGGGGATCAAACTCGGATTCTTGTTCTTGCACAGGAAGCACTTTCCCAACTAGGCTATCTCTTCAGCCCCACTGAGATGGTTTTTATTTTAGGAACTGTATTTTCAGTCCAATTTTAAACAGCTGTGGATCAAACTGAATCTAGAGCTATTTGTTAGCTCTTTTCCTTTTTTCCTTCCTTGCTTGCTTCCTTCCTGTCCCTATCCCCCTGCATCTCCTGAGGCCTGCCTTTCTCTCTCTCTCTCTCTCTCTCTCTCTCTCTCTCTCTCTCTCTTCCTCTCTCCTTTCTTTCTTTCTCCCTTCCTTCTTTCCTTTCCTTTTTTTTTGAAGAGCAGGATCTTACAATCTAGCCCATAAGCCCCCTGCCTCAGCCTCAGGGAATACTGGTTACATGCTTTACCATACAAAGTGGCCTATCTCCAGGACCATTTAAATACAACAAAATTCATAGCCAGACACTGACGGTCTCTTTCTTACACACAGGGCAGAGCTCAACACAGAGATGTGAAACCAGCCATGGATGGGTCACTCTTCAAGCCACCTTGATCTGTAACTCCCCAGCTTTCTTCATTACCTGCCTCCTGTCTCTGACCTTGCCTGTCTATTCCTACTTCTCTAATTAAATTACTGTCTTGGTAGCCAGTGCTCCAGGCTTCCCATATCAGCCATGGATATTTGTGAAACCAGGCCTGAGCAGAGCCTGTCTGAAGTCCTGACAATAGTCTTTTACCCTTCAAGATCTTTTACACTATTTGACACTTTGGAATACCTATTAGGATGCTTACCTGTGAGCCATCCAGGATCTGTAGTCAGGCATATTAGATGCCTCAAGCATCCTAATTCCAGATTTCCTGAGTCCATGGTCTTGGAGTTTGCTTTGTCGCTTTATTTGGAGACAATGTCTCATTATGTTGCTCAGACTGGCCTAGAAATCTTGTAGTAGCTTAGGGTAGCCTTGAGCTCCTAATATTCCTGCCTCAGTATCCATTATAGATGTATTTTACTATGCTTGGCTGTGTGCATGTAAGTATGTGTTTGTGTGTGCATGTATACTTGCATTTGTATGTATGTAGCTGTGTTGAGAGAAGTTGGGGCTTTCTGGGTAAGCGCAAAGGATGAAGTTTGTAGGGCAGTCGCTTTTGGATCAAGCTCCAGGGCCACCACTTTGAAGCTGTGTGAGTTCTAGAGTAAGTAAGGCCTCCCTACACTCATGCCTCTGTTTCATCATTTGGTTCATCATTTGGGAAGTGGGTGGGGATAGCAGCTAACTTACTGTTCTAAGGAAAATGCATGAAATTGAAATGTCTAAGGCCCTGAAGAGAGCAAGACTTTAAATACTAACAATAGTCAGGACCCAGGGGAAAGGTAACATCAAGAGGTCTCAGACCTAGGCTAGTTTGTCTGTTTGCAAGTCAACTCTGTCCTTCCTTTCAAACCAAGTTCTGAGGCCACTAGGAATCAACACACTTCCATGTTCACACAGACCCTTGTGCATCTCACTGTTTGTTCTGTGATCCTGGAAGTATGCAAGTGACATGGTCTTCTGTGACTGTAGACGTGTATCCAGTAGTAGAAAGAGGCAGGCCACATCAGTCATGCCGAGTTCATCAGTGAAATCAGAGGCTGGAAAACCCAACCATGGGTTTTCCTCTTTGAAGGTAAATTAAAGTGTGTATTTCTCAATATTCTAACTTGCTTGGTCTTGTTCTGTAAAGAGAATGCCCCCTCCTATTTACAGTGAACAAGCAGCCTTCAAACACAGATCTCCAGGAACTAGAAGTAAAAAAATAAAATGGCAGGGGGGTGTGCAGCCGGACTATGGAGTTCCCAGAGACTTAGGAGGAAATGCACTGCAGCATTTGGTGGAGTAGGAGAAATTCTGACAACAGTGAAGTCAAACTTGAACAGAATAATAAGGAAGCGAATAAGATGCTGTAACAAGAGAAAGAAATCTCCCAGATAATGATCTGTTGATGGGTGTAGAAAAGGGCTATATTAAATTAATCAGTTAAAATAAATGAGTGAAAATGCCTGGCTCTGAGGATAGGTGATAGTTTGCTGGACCACAGAAGACAGAATCATCATACCTGATGTACACAAAGTTGATAAAAATCACGGTTTCCTCACTAAAATTTGGGAGGCAGGTATCCAGCCATGCCTAAGGTCCCTGTGTTTGCTGTGAATAGAAGGGGACACATCTTTTCTACAGAGGCTTCCTGTTATATGACTACTATGACAACAACTACTGTTGCTATACTTTTACTGCTACTGATTTCTCTCAAACCAGTGAGACCTTTGTGTGTGTGTGTGTGTGTGTGTGTGTGTGTGTGTGTGTGTGTGTGTGTTTCATGCAGATATATGTATTTATGCATATGCACATGCATGTAGATAGGGGTCAGAGGACAACTTCAGGTGTCATTACTCAGATATGGTAGACTGTAACTTAGGAATAAAGGCCTTATCTGTTTCCATTCTATCTCCCAAATAATTGACACAAAGATCTATTAAGTTTATTAACAAGCTGTAAGCCTAGGCTGAGCAGGTTCTGGGCTATTCTAACCCTCTAAGGTTATTAATACCAGACAAATGCTCCCTTACTTGTCAATCTGGTCTTGCCCTGGCTCACTCTGGTCCCCATGTATCCTCATGTCTGCTCTCTCAACGCAACCTCATGGCAAATCCTCCTGGTCTCTTCATGTGGTCTTTCTAACTCTTCTCTTCTTCTTGTGGTTCATTTCCGCATTCTTTCTCCCTGGGACCCCTGACTGGGATCAAAAGTCCATTCTTCCTATTTCCTCTGCTTACCTAATTTGCTGATCAGTTCTTTATTGAACAATCAGAAGGCAATGGAGAATAATGTTTACAAAACACTGAGATAGGTGATGCTTCATAAATATAACGATGCCAAAGTCTGTCCTATACTCAACTTTCTGCCAGTATAAAAGCCAGCATTTGAATAATACAAGGATAATCTTTACACAGTGCACAAAAATATCACTCCAATAAGGTATCTTCTACCTCTTTGTTTCAGTTAGAATCTCTCACCAGCCTGGAATGTTACCTAGTAGGCTAGACTAACTGGCGAGCAATTTTACAGGCAAACTCCTGTGTCTGCCTTTCAAATTGCCATTTTTGGGATTACAGGGACATTCTACCATGCCCAGATCTTTGCATGGGTTCTTACATTTTCAAGGAAAGCACTTTACTGACCTTGCCATCTCCCCAGTCCCATCAGGACATGTGTGAATCCTTCTGAGTGGCTTCTGTCTCAAGGCATCAGGCATTATTGTATTGTGTTGGTTAGTTATCTGGTTCTTGAGGTTTTGCCAAGTTAATGTGATTGCAGTTCTTAGCCCCAGCCAAAGGCATGGCCATTGTTGCCTTATAGATTAAGCAGGTCACAAAGTCAGTCAGCTCTTACTCTTCCCTTTAATTAGGAATCTGTAGCTCACTCAGATATGGGACTAACATAACTGAGGGTCTGTCAGTCTACCAGCTGAGGGACATCTACCAAGATATTTGACTTCTCTAACATTTGGTTTTATGACCTATGTAATGGAGGTGATTTTGTTTAAATCTCAAAGGTTAGAACTGTTCACAGTTTTGAAACAGTTGGCACTAGTTAGCCTATCTTGAATGTTAAACTTTACTCCAAACATAGTTAGTAAAATATTACAGAACCTAGCTCTGTGTACCTGGAAGGCATGCCATCTCATTCGAAAAGAAAACACTTTATTATATTTATTCTGAAAAAATAACTTTGAACCAGGCACAGTGTCCTTGGCATTCTACACAGACAGAATAATGAAGTTATTGACCTTAAAATGAGGCCACCATACATAACTCAGAGGCCGGAGGGTTGTGTTTTTTAGCCATTTCAGTTAGAAGACTACCAGGCTAGAAGATTTTTAAAAGTGGTGTCTTACAGACTTACTTCAAAATGTCAGAATCTCAAGGGATTTCATCAGAGGTCCTGAAGAGGCTCCCAGAAGAACACCCAGAGTAATCTAATTTAATCCTCACCCAGAGCTAATGTTACCCACACTATCCCTCTGTCTACTGATGTACCCAAGAGGGACAGGCTTTGATACCTTTCCAGGGTGTTTGTTTTCCTGTGGATTTAAGTGGCATGCACTGTTCTATTTAAATTCAACACAAGGAAGACATCTCTGTTCCCTGTACCTCCTAGAAATTCAACATGTGTTAGAAGAAGGTGCCTAACAAATCTTTCCCTGAGGAGATGGTCACTCATTAGATTCAAGACAGGTAGCACAGACCTTAGAATCATCTCTTCAGTATGATTCAGCCTGAGGCTGTTCAGCTATACAGCATGGACTTTTAAGATCCTTTTTCTCTGGGGGGCAAAAACTGACTCTGGTGTACCTCATCCTGAAGAATAGTATTGGGAAAGACTGCCTAGGATTGTGAGTCCTGAGGTTTGTGCTCCCCAAACTCTCAGCACATGGGATTGTTTTGACCTTCATGTCATATGTCTCCAGTGTCTATGCCCACTCAGGACATATACTTGTTTAAATCTTTTATTTTGGAGTTGTGATTATTTAAAGTTAGTTTATCTGGTGATGCTTTTCAGATGACAGAGAGGAGAGAGACAGAGACAGTGGGACAGAGAGATAGACTGAGAAACAGATACATACACAAATATACACATGTGCATATGCGCTTGCGCGCGCGTGCGCGCACACACGCGCGCGCGCGCACACACACACACTCACACACACACACACACACACACACACACACACACGGGGAAAGAGAGAGAGAGAGAGAGAGAGAGAGAGAGAGAGAGAGAGAGAGAATTGCTCAAACTTACATGTTTCCAATAAAATATTCCTTTCTTATCTTGATAGAGAATATTTTAGACCATGATAGAAGTTTAGTGTCTGTTATGATAGGCAAAGTACTTAACCTCCCTTAACCTTTTCCATAAAATAGGTATCACGTTAAAGTCAGATAAATACAAACATAGCTGAGGATACATAGTTTACACAGTAGTGATAGCAGGCTGTGATTTCTAGAGAAGTGAAATATGAAATGTTTTAAGTCGATCCTTCCTTATTCTCTGTAAGCAGCATATGTCAGGGGGGCTCAGATCTGGTCATTGGCCTCATTTTCTCTCCCAGTTCTTAGGAGAAAATCGGTCACTCAACTCTGTAGCAAAACCTGAGCCTAACACTGCTGCAAGCCCTCTCTGGTTTCCCCAAGATGCTGTCACTGAAGTAATTCTCTTGCCATTCACTGTTTTGACCTCATGGGTTTGTATTTTTCTTTATATTTGAGAATTTCATGTTTATGTACAATCAAATATGATCATACCTGCCTCCAAACCCTGCTGTGTCTCCCAACACATACTGGTTCCAATTTCATGTCTTATTATATATATGCATATGTGGGGAGTGGACAGAAGGCGGCTATCACCCTTGCAGCCATCTTGAGCCATATACCCTGACAAGAGACTTGATTACATTAGCCTACAACAGCTGAGCACACTCTGATAACATTTTGTTTTAGATACCCAGGATCTTCCCTTGGGTGTGTGAGACTTAAAGGTGTGATTTAGAGATAAGACTTAGAGGCGTGGCTTAGAAGTGAGACATATAAAAGGCAAGAGGCAGACAGAAGAGAGAAGAGAGAACCAGACAAAAGAGAACCACACAACAGATTACTTGCCAGGAGTACAACTTGGAACTAGGAATTAGTTCAGTACAACTTTGATCAGAGAGAACCGGACAACAGATTACTTGACAACAGTACAACTTTGAGTAGGAATTAGGCATTAGAGAAACAGTACAACTTGGAGTTAGTTATTAGGCACTTGGAAGAGCATTAGACATTAGGCACTTGGAGAAAGAACTTGGAACTTGGAGGCACTAGGAATTAGGACTAGGAACTCAAGATTTGGAACTTGGACTAGGAAGAGAGACTGAAGAATAAACAGGATTGAATCACACTCTGTCTAGTCTCCATTCCTCGAGTCCGTCCTCACTCTCTCTCTTGCTGAACCCTGACCCGAGGACTGAAGGAGCTTGGGGCAGTACAGGCTCTAACAACTTAGCCCCCAAGGCTTTTGGCAGTGCGGGTCCCAACACTGACAGAGCGGTTCATGACATTTTGACCCCCAAGTGTGAGGGAGCTCATGCCACAACATGTATAGGTGTACACACACACACACACACACACACACACACACACACACACACAGAGAGAGAGACAGAGACAGAGACAGAGAGACAGAGAGAGACAGAGAGAGACAGAGAGAGACAGAGAGACAGTTAATGCTGCCCATAAGTATATGGGTATAGAGAATCCACTGCAACTTGGGAATCCTATTAGTGACCATGTCCTAAAATAAAATAAAATAAAATGCCCTTCTTCTCTTCCCAAACTATCAATGCCAATAGTTTCCCAGTAAGGGGTAGGGGGTAGAGATCATGTTTCCTGTCTTTTCCAAGATTCTGACTGTATTGTCCTTGCATAGGTCTTTTGCAGGTTTCTCAGCTGCTGTGATTTCATGGGTGTAACAGGTGCTTTATGTCCAGAAGGCCTCCTTTCACAGTAGTCCTCCTATCATGCCTCTTATGTCATTCTTTTCCCCTCTTCTAATATGCCCTTAGCCTTGTGCTGGAGTTCGATATGGATGTCCTATTTAGGGCCAAGTACCCAGTGTCTGTGCTCAGCATTTTGACATTTATTTTTACCCTTATCTAGCTGAGCAAATGGAGCCTATTCTGATTTTAAAACAGTTGATAAGTGGAAGTTTTCATTTCTTTTTATAAAGGAAAGAAACAACAACAAGATTACAGCAGTGTGCACAGACACCATCAAATCAATATAATCTTACAGTATGAAGATGGTAGGGATGTCCTTGTGCTGGTGTGCCCATGGTGTGCCCATGGTGTGGGTAGTAAAGGCTGGATGGACTGAACTTCCTATCCTCCACACTGGCAATTGTAGGGAAGGGGTTGAACAGCTTGTCTGCGATGTAACACTGAGCAGGTGAGGCTGGGTTGGCACAGTTCTTTGCTCAAATCCTTTCTCTTAACTGACATTTGTAATAGAAAATATTAAAAAATCTCTGTGTGGGGTTTTCTTCCCTGCCTTAGACCATTTATGTTTCTGGGTGGAACACACCCACAGCCTTTATATTTTAATATGCCTTAGGCAGCACAATAGATGGGCAGCTGCCTACCCTCTGCATAGTTAGAACCTACTTTCCTATGAATAGCCTCAAATTATCACTTACTATTTACTACGTTCCATCTAGGCTGCCCTTAGTTCCAATTGGGCAGCCCTCTGGGCCCTGTTCTCTTGGCCTTTAGTTTATGGAGGCTGTCCTTTCTCCTCCTGCACATACATCCTTTTTCTATTCCATGGTGATTTCTTTATCTTCTTCGTTCTTCCTGGTTCTATCTCTCCCCAAAGCCCACAAGACCTCAATCCTACCTATGTCGCTTCTGCCCAGCTATTGGCTGTCATCATCTGGCATCTTTATTCACCAATCAGAATTAACTTGGGGGTAGGGTTCCAGAGGCTACATGCAGACTCCAGATCTTGGGGGCCTACACTTAGCGTTACAACAGGCAGGAAAAGACAAAATCTCAACAGACCTCTTGGGATCCCTCCTATTTTCTAAGTTTGGGGACTATTTTAGGTTTCTCTGTCCTTCTCTCCTCACTCCTTTCTTTCATCATTTGAACTGACTCACAAGGCTTACCTGTACTTATGGCATAGCGTGTGATGCTTCCATGTATTTATCATGTCATTCAGTATGACATGATGAATTTGGGGGTGACTGGCCTTTCCCTCTGCTGGAAGAGTTATTATTTTGTGTTTGGAAGTGTTCAACCCTTTCAAGTGTTTGTGAATCACACAATACACACCTGTCAGCTGCAATCACACTTCCATCATGCCATAGGACCTTCAAACTCAGTCTTGCTGACTACTGTAGTTTAGTGCTTTTATGGATCTCCCACCCCTTCCCCTTCCTCAGCCTCATGCCCCAGTTACCCTTGTTCCACTATCTAGAACAAAGACATTCTTATTCTTTTCATAGTAGTGAGACTATACAGTATTTATTTCTCTTTCTTAGCTTTCTTACTTCATTGGACACAATGTCTACTAATTCAGCTATGTTGCCACGAGTGCCCATTTTGGGAGCTGAATAGAATTCCCTTGCATGCACTGAACCTCCTTCATCTCATCCATCAGTCCATTTGTCACTGTCACTTGGCAACTGTGAACAGTACTGCAATAAACATAGGAATGCAAGTGTCTCTTTGATGTATTGATTCATCGCCTTTGGGATGTCCTGGAGGTAGGACAATTGGGACTTTATGGCTCTTCTTTCTTTTATTACTTTATTTATTGAGAAATCTCGATATCATTCATTTTTCTTTTACAACACTAGTCGTTTTTCATTTGCATGGTTTATTAATGTTTACAAATTTCATATATGTATATAGTATATTTTGATTATATTAAAACCTCACTCATGTTCTTAATTTCTCCCACCCCCTCCCAACTTAATGCCCTCTTTTGTTCTAATAACTCTCTGGCACCATTTTGGATGCCCATACACTTGTGGGGGTGGGACCATTCACTGGACCATGGTTGAACAACCAGAAGCCACATCCTTAAAGAAAACAGACTTTCCTTTCCCTAGAAGCCATTAATGGATTGGCAGCATCTCCTCAGCTAGGAGAGGCCCTCACTATTCCCTGCTGCAATGTTGAGCAAATTATCTTTTGCAGGCAAGCACATCTACAGTGAGTTCATGAATTCAGCAGTCTTATCATGACCAGAAGACATTGTTTCTCTGCAGCACTCCTGGTCTCTGACCTCTGTTTTTTTACCATCCTTCTGACCTCATTTCTATGATGCTCCCTCAGCCTTGAAGGGAGAAAGTGTGACATGGATGTCCCTTTTGTAACTGAGCACTCCACAAACACTTCTTCTCTGCACTTTGACCAGCTTTGAGTTTCTGCATTAACCTCCATCCACTGCACAAAGAATCTTCCCTGATGAGGTCACAGTGCTGTGCTAATCTACAGGTAGAGAGATGCAAACGTAGAGAGCGGTTTGATACTATGTCCATTTAGCAAAATAATAGCATCAGGTTCACCCATGGGGCCTGGGTGCTCCCAATCTTTTTGATCAGATCTACAGAGCCAGCCATGTGCTTTCTCCTGTGGTGTAGTGTTTAAATCTAGTGTTCATAATACAAGTAATTTAAATTCCCAACATCACTGAATCAGAATTCCCTTTTCTGGGCTAGGATGTTTTTAATCTCTAGC
>JANHMN010000025.1:4770187-4786901 GCA_030674055.1 Rhabdomys pumilio
AACCAACCAACCAACCAACCAACCAACCAACCAACCAACCAACCAACCAACCAGCAAAACCAGAGAATTGCAATGCAGAAATGAAATATTGAGGAAAATGTCAATATCAACTCAATAATACTCTAAGGATGGGATGTGTCTGAATGAAGAACAAGAAACAGAATTAATGCCTCCTTCATGCAGAAGAAGAAAATAGATCCTATTCAGAAATCTAATCTCTATAGAGTCTGTTATATATTTCTGGTAAGTATGCTAGGATTGGAGAATGGGCTGGCCAGGCTCATCTGTTTGCCTTTAGTCTCCATTCATCACCTACATTTTAAAATACGATTAACAAATAATAACAGCACAAAGTTTAAGGAAATTCAAGGCCTAACTCCTGACAGGGTATCTGCTTCTGTTCTGTGAGGTGTCTATTAAGTTATAACATAGAAAGTTGCCCATATATTTGAAGTTAACTGTTAGACTTTGCCAAGGGAATATCCACATATCCCCAGCACCCAGAGCTGATCACCAGCAACCTCAATCTTTCCTTTGGACCTCTCAGTCATCATTTATTCAGAGAAAACATGGTGCTGGTCCTTTTATCCTAAATTACTTCTCATTCCTTAGAGAGAGTAGATATGATTGGATAATTCATGCTGTGGGTTCATCTTGACACTTTTTTGTGATATAATTAACAAAATAAAATGGACCAATTGTGCAATGGTAAATTTATAGCATGCCATGAACTATGTGATGAAACTTCAGGTCACCTCTGTCAGGTAGAAGTCACCTTGGCTTGTGAACAGTTAACCTTTCCTCCTGTTCCCACCATACTGTTGTAAGCCATACTGTTGATACTGTTGTTTATCATAACATAAACTTTGGATATGCAGGATATTTGATATGCAAGCCCTGTGAAAGGGTCTTTTGAACCCAAAGGGGCTGCAGTTCATAAAATGAGAACCACTGATTTAACAAGTTAGCCACTCCCAGTTTGGTTTACAATAGGCATGGTGTCATTTTACATCCCTCATCATGATAGATGCGGATTCTGGTTGTATCTCATTTTTTGCCAAACTTTGGTACCAGGCATCAGTCTCTGATGATACCCATATGGATTTACACAGCTTATCTTTTTGGATGTAGTGTTTCCTTTGTTAGTGGCTCTTATACTCAATATCCTTTATTTAACGAATTACTCTAACCTATTCCAATTAAAAAAATCTCTGTTGTTTAATTTTAGGAGATTTTCATGCATTATGGATAAAACTTATGTGTCAGATAATACCTTGAAATAATGGTTAATATCCTGTGTGATAGCTCCTTTTCATGTATTCAATAGTATATTTTGAAGAGTGTGATATTTTAATTAAAAAAAACAATTTATATTTTCATTTTATGGCTATACTTTTAGAGTGATCATATTTGAGAAATCTGTGCCTAATTTAAGATCCCTAAATACTTATAGTTTTTGTCTTATTTTGTTTTAAGATAAGAATCTCACAGTCCAGGCTGACTTCAGATTTTTAATGTAGCCATGGTTATCCTGGAACACTCAACCAATCCTCCCGCCTCTACCTCTCACGTCCCTGAGTTATAGATGTATATCACTGTACCTGGTGTGGTAGATTGAAGGAACAATGGCCCTGTAAGTGCTGGTATTTGAAGAGTTGGAACCCAAGTTGTCGATGCTGTTCGGGAGGTTGCTGAACCTTTGGAAGGTGGAGCCTGCTGGAGGCCATATGTCACTGGTGATGAACTTTGAGTGTTTATAGTCCTGCCCCATTTCCTGTTCTTGCTCCGTTGCATCCTTGTTTCATAGATGTGAGTTCACAGCTTCCTGTTCGCTCTGCCCTGCCTTCCTGCCATGATGGGCTCATCTTTCTGATGAACTCTTTCTTCTATCAGTTGCTTTTGGTTGTGGTTGTTTATTACAGCAACAGAGAAGTGAATCAACCTGGCTTCTCTAGAGTTTTATGCTGGAGTTCTATATGTGCAGTCCTTGTGTGGAGGCCTCTGATGAATTCTGAGCTGGGCACATGACATGAATCAAAGGCCAGTGTTGATTATCTCTGTTGGGGTATTCAGCTGTGCCAATACTTTTGCCATAGACCACATTATCTCTTTTTAATTGCTTAGACCATACACATAATTTTTTTTCCAAAACAGGGTTTCTTTGTGTAGCCCTGCCTGTCCTAGACTTGTTTTGTAGACCAGGCTGGTCTTAAATTTATAGAGATCCACCTGGTTCTGCCTTCTGAGTGCTGGGATCAAAGGCATGTGCCATCACTGCCTAGCTTAACATAACATTTTTAAAAAGTTTATTTCTGTCCATTTAGTGCTTGTCGTATATTAATACTTCACTGTCTTGATGACTGTAGGTTTAAGTTTTGAGATCAGAGATGATTAACTATTTAAATTTGAATTTGTTCTTTCTTTACACTGGCTTGACCATGGTGTTTCTTGTGCCTTTCTCTCTGTATGGATCCATCTCTGAAGTTTTAGTCTTAAAAAGACCTTTTCGTATGTTGATGAAAATTATATTACATGATGAGTCTGGGCAGAATTATCATATTAATAGCAGCTAAACTTCAAATTCATAGACATGGTTTGTCTCAGATTATTTAATTTTTCTTGGTTATGTTTTATATTTTTCAGTTGCAAGTCTTATACCTTTGTTGTGTTTATTTTATTTGGGGGTCTGATTGGGATGAAGAATTGCTTCACTAACTGTGTTTTCACATTTTTGACATTCATTGCTGAACAGTACAGTTTTCTAAATACATTAGCATATATTAGTTAAAATGGTTTTCGCTGTGGTATTTTCATGCTTCCTAGGAGCACATTTTGTCATAATCTCCCTGTTATCCATACTCTTCCCCTTCCTTCATTTCTGTGATTTTTCACATTTGAGGGGAAACATGTGCTGTCTATGCACTGGATTGTTGTTTTAATGTGATGACTTCCGATTGTATCGGCTTTCTGGAACATGGGGTGATCTTATCCTTTTTCACTGAATTATGATTCCTTTATGCATACTTTCATTCATTTACCTGCTTCAAAGCATCCAAGTGGATCCCATAACTTGACTGTTGTGATTAAGGCCATGGTAAACCTAGATCCACCGATATTTCTAATGGACACCGACTGTGATTATCCTTTTTCCAAAGGATGCTAATATCTGTGACTTTGTCAGGCTCATTGTTTTAAAACGTTCATTGATGGATTCTATACTTGTATTTTTTTGTGTTTTATTTTTCCATATTTTATTGATTAAAGATTTTATGAAAGTAACTCATTTTGCCGGGCGGTGGTGGCGCACGCCTTTAATCCCAGCACTTGGGAGGCAGAGGAAGGTGGATTTCTGAGCTCGAGGCCAGCCTGGTCTACAGAGTGAGTGAGTTCCAGGACAGCCAGGGCTACACAGAGAAACCCTGTCTCGAAAAACAAAACAAAAAAAAAGTAACTCATTTTTTATTCTAATATTTATTTTGAAAACTCCTTTAGAGTTTTTCAGTACTGGACCATATTTCTCTGACAATGGACTCTCTTAACACAGGTTTCTATTGCTGCGATGAAACATTGTGACCAAAAAGTAAGTTGGGGAGTAAAAGGTTGAATGGATAATAAATATCACTCACCTGAATGAAGACAACTCACTTTACTTGTAAAGATACACATGGAGTGAAATGAAAGAGACATGGTAAAAGATGATCGCACTAATGGGAACCAAATGTGAACAAAGGAGGTTCTGCCTCATAAGCGAGCAGAGTCTCAATAGAAGGACCTGTAAAAACATATAAAGAAAAATTGATAAAAGTACCACTTGGTGAAGCTACAACTGTTATCAACATCTATGTACTAGATGTGGAACCAACCAAATACACACAGCCAATAGTGTCAGGCCTAAGAAAAAAGGGAGAATCTCGCCATCTTATTTTTCTCTATGGACAGATGATCCAGATTAGATATTGCTGTCAGTTTTTTTTCACTTTAAATATTGCTTCCTAGGTTGGGTAGGCTCATACAACTGAAGAAGCTTTCAAAGGCTACAGGATTCTTGTGACTGTTCTCTGAAGTCATGCAATATCTAAACAATTACTGGGAAGAGAAAATGCTTTATCAGAACTCTCTGGAAGTTGTGCAGGGAGTTCCAGTGATGCTGCCTTTCTGAAATCTTCCATATGCAAGGAAGGAGACTTTTGGTAGTTTATCTGTTGTGCTCCCATAAGTAACCCCTCACATAAGATCCTGTCAGTCTAATGAGAATATTAGTATCTCTGAAATGGCTACCTTTGCCCACTATGGCATGGGTTGGGTTGGTGTGTTTCCTTATAGTAGTGGCTGTTGGGTGTTCTCTATTCTGGTGATAAGACATGCACACAAAGCTGAGCCATCTGAGAGTGGAGCATCTATGAGTAGCCATCTATGAGGATCTCAGAGTAGCCATCTTTCTTAATGAGGTGGTATGCCAACTTTGATGGGTGTGGTCTGCCCTGTTTGTATCGTGATATTTCCAAACAGCTGGTATACTAGAGAAGATGCTGTGGTCCTCGACAGTGGTGTGAGTGGAGCAGTACAATAAGCTGGTTGTGACAACAGTTGTGTGGCTTTGGCTGTGGGTGATGTGCTCAGGCTCAGCTGTTTATTCACAGAACTTGCCCATGTGAGGGAGTCATTACAATAGGGAAAGACATGTGGGCAGCAGCATCTGCATGCCTGCTGAATCTGGCAGGAACAGCAAAACAAAGGGGGAGTGGGACTTCAGTGTTGGTTTTCTGCTTCTTAGAGCTGGCAGGATTCAGGATTCAAGTGGAATAGTGCAAATTAGATCTATGCTAAAGAGCCCTTTTTGGCATCAACAAGTTTGGAACCTAGAGGAAGAGTCAGTCTGTGAGAAGGGAGCAAGTGGAGGAAAATCCATGATTGGGCATGCAGCTGGGACCTTTAGAGTGGCCAGTATAGGCAACCATGCTAGTCAGAGGATGCTGCTTCCAAACTGCTTGAGTTGGAAAGAATTTATTTTTTAATAATGGAAGGTCCAATCCCAGTCTGGCTCATGAAGCTGTGCAAAAGGGGATGAGGAGATTGGTTTGAATGCTATAGAAATAAAAAACACTGAGTTAAATGACTCCTTGAGATGAGGCTATGAGATAATATGAAGGAAATTAGTACTGAACAAACTGACTTATTTGAGCCTTTAGCGACACATGGGTATCACCAGCTGAAATCTCCATGGATACCAGAGACTACAGGACAACAGAGCGAGAACAGGCATCACTAAGGGGTCTTGGCATGAAATAGGCAAATTGATGATCAGTTCATCAAGGCAGATATAGACTGTTCACTGCAGGGTTAACAAAGAAGATAAGTGGCTGGAGAGATTACTTGGTCATTGAGAACACTTATCACTTTTGCAGAGGATCCGAGGGAATAAATTCTGTTCTTAGAACCCACATTAAGTCATTCACAACTATCTATAAGTTCATCTCTGGGGACATCTAAAGTCACTCACACACATGTACAGACTCACATGTATACACACACACACATACACACACATACACACACACACCTGCACATCACACAAATATACTAAAATTTATGAGAATAATCTTTTAAAGAAAAGTAACTCAACAGGAACCTCAGAACTGGTGTAGGCGTTTGCTGGCTTTGCTGAGTCCTGTAATGGAGCATGATCTTTACAAAGTAGCAGGGGCAGCTGGTGGCTCTGAGTGACTGGGTTTGGAAGGTGGTTAAGCTTTTAGGAGAGTGTGAGTAAGAAGGAAAGTGGATGAAGGCCTGTCTTAGTTACTCAGAAATAAATGCATGAAGATTTGTGTTGAGCTGGTGTTCATAAAGAAAAAAAAAAAAACATTGACAGAAGGGTGAATTCTGGGAGGCTTTAAAAATTTAAAGTCTGAAAAGCAGTTCACCCAAGGTTACATAGTGATGGAGGTACCCATCATTCCATTTGTGTTGGGTGGGTTATTATCTCCCCCAGAATATGCTGTGACTGTTTCCTCCCTGTGAGAAAATAGGCTGAGAGCTGAGAGTATAAACTGTTCACCCAGCCCAGGGTCCTTGCAGTAGCTGTGTGTAACTGATGGTGACTATGATACTAATTCTAAGCTTGTCAGAATCCAGGAACCAGCTTAAGCAATGGGAGCAGCAGATTTAGTTCACTTTGATCCCAGCATCACCAAGCAGTACAGACTGGCTTATTTAAACCCATTGTGGGTACATGTGTTGACTCCACAGAAGAGTCCCCCAGTTGAGGAAATAACCAATGTAGGCCATCCATGCAGATGGACTCAGTATTTGTAGTTTTCATGAAACAGTGATAGGCGTGAAGATATCATTCAGAACAATATCAGATGATGATGATTTTTAATATTCCCTCAGTGGCTGAATCCTAAGATTAGTTGCCACTTACTTGGAGTGGGCAGAGGTGGACTTTCAGAGATCCTGCCTTCGCTACAAAGAGATTTCAATATACATTGTTAATTCTTGCCTGTCTTACACATTTGGGGAAATATCTGAAAGAAAAGTCAACTAAGCAGTGGACAAACCTGGACAAAGCCCTGCCTGCATGGGAGGGAAAGGCACTTTGGTCATCGTAAGATTGTTAGATGTTGTGGACATTGTGTGACTTCCTGCTTGAGTTCCTGTCTTTACTTTTCCACAAATGATGAACTCTAATCTGGAAATGCAAGCTGAATAAGCCCCTCCTTCCACCAGTTGCCTTTGGTCAGGGTCTTTTACAACAGCAACGGAGACGAAACCATAGCACAGCCCATGTAGTGGACACCATTCCTAAGTCACACCATGTGACTCTGACTGTACTCCATGAGAGCAGAGAAATGTCTCAGAGGACTATGAGGACTGAGCAATGAGTCAGCAGTGGAATGACAAAGGAAAAGGGGACATCACAAAACCTCTAGAGGGAAAATCTACAGGGCCCAGTCACTCTCTGAACATGTGGATTGAAGGAGAGGAGAGGGTCAAAGGTGAATTTCAAGCTTTCTTGTCCTGATGTCTAGGTGAAGGGTAAAGACACTGAACAGGAGAGGGAGGCATGTGACTGGGGAGTGTTTTGGAGCAGGGTCTACAGTCCAGTTTCTGGCTGTAAGAGAAATTTCTTTGTTCTATGTTCCTTTCCTGCTGATATCAGGCTTATATTTTGTTGTTGTTGTTTGCTTGACTTTTTAAAGACTTATTTTTACCTTATGTGCATGAGTGTTTGCATGTATGTATGTTTTTCTCATCTTAAATTATTTCCTTGAAAATTTTATACTATATATTTTGATCATATCTGCCCCTCCCCTAAAGTCTCCAAGTTTCATGCCCCTTTTCCTACCTTGCAAACTTACTGTTACTTTTCCCCCTAAGCCATTAACTACAATATATGTTGCCCATATATTCTTTGGTTTGTGACAATCCCCTGGAGTACGGTTGACCTCCCACAAGACACAGCCTTAAAGAAAACTCACTCTCCTTTCATAGGAGCTGTCAGTTGCCAGTGGATCCTTCTCTAGGGGTGGGACTTCCTGTCTACCTCCTGTCTCTGTCCAGGGATTTGGTTTGGCTTGATCTTGTGCAGATCTTAATGCATGATGTCTCAACTGTTATGAGTTCATATGCATAACTGGCCCAGGGTTTCCAGGAAACTTTGTAATAACCCAACCACTTCTGGCTCTTGTAATTTTTCTGCCCTCTTTTCTGCAATGATCGCTCAGCCTCGGAAAGAGGTGATGTGATGCAGATATCCCATTTAGAGCTGAGCATTCCAAAGTTACCTTATTTTCTGCCATTTGACCAATTGTAGGTCCTTGTGTTAATCTCCATCTATTACAAAACAGGTAATCTAATGAAGCTTGAGAGATGTAGAGATTTAAGGATACAGCGATAAGTCATTAGGAATCAATTTAACACTGTGTTCCTTTAGCAGAGTAACAGTCATCAGCTTTCTCCTAAGGCCTATGACCTAGCTACAGGTTCTTGGCCTTGATAGTGGTGACAGATATGGGTTTCAACTTGTGGAGTGGGCCTTAAATCCAAGTAGAAACTCCTATTCATTCCAAATGAATTTGGAAAATGTTCAACATCCTTAGCTATCAGAGAAATGCAAATTAAAACTAGTTTGAGATATTTCACCTTACCTTAGCCAAAATGGTAAACATTTCATTTTAAAGGCAACAAAGGATGGCATGGGTTGGGGGGGGGGAGGAAATATTTATTTACTGTTGTTGAAGGTGCAAACTGGTAAAGCCACTATGGAAATCAGTGTGGGAGTTCCTTAAAAAGCTAGAAATACACCAGTTATACCACTCTGGTGCATACACAAAGGATTCTATATGGTACTCTAGAAATGACTGCTCGTCTGTATACATTGCTGCTCTGTGTATAGTAGGCAGGAAGTGCAACAGCCCAGGTGTCCATCACCTGCCCTTGGCTTGTAAAACCACAACCTAGTGATGTCCAGGGAGGAAGCTCTGCTCTTATTTACTTCCCCATGAGATCTGAAGCTTTGAAAAGAAAACCATCTAATCACTTACTGACACAGCAAAGAGAAACGTCTTAGTGAAATGTAATTTGGTGCTGAGTAAGTGGTGCATACTTGTAATGCTAGGGCTCTAGAGGTAGAGGGGAGAGCATGACAAGTTCAAGGTCACCTTTAGCTGTGCACTGAATTCAAAGCTGGCCCTGTCTCATACATCCTTTTCAGAAGTAAAGTGAGAATTATGATGATGTTAGAAATTTCAGCTTGGGGATTGGTTTTAAGACCTTTCCCCGACCATCTCAAATTAACCAGAAATATGCTGATACTTAGGAGGTCTCATGTTCTTCTTCTTTGTTTCCCACTTCTAAATTTGGTGATGAGAAGAGGACTGCTAATTTATGTAGGCAGAATCTAACAGTGGCCTCTGAATCCAGTGCTCTTGAGAGATGTTTACAGGAAGGGCTATCTAGTTAATGATTTCTCAAAGCCTGTGTCAAGCATCGAACTGTGAGGCATTTAGGACTAAGTTGGCAGGCCAAAGGAGATCAATGAACACTGGGTGTGGGGAGTGACGCTGAGTAGTCAGTGGCCTATGGGTCACTATGAACATGTTCTCCTGGCTGCGGGGAGCCTGGGAGTTGCCAGGGTGGTGTTCAGCATGTGCATTTTTGGGTTGATTATTCAATTAAACTCTCATCTAGTAAAACTTGTGGAAAATATAGTAGCAGCTGGTTGTCACCTTTTGTCCCCCGCCCCATGAGACCATTTGGAGGTTCATATAAACACATATCTCTTCGGTGTTTAGGAAAGAAAAAGGAGAAAACAGTGGTACAACTACCTGAAAACAAATTGCTCTGGTATGGGAGTTGTGTTAGAATGTCACACACACACACACACACACACACACACACACACACAAACACACTATTCCTACCACTACAGTGAATCAAAAGTTGGTTTTTAAAGAGTGCTTTGTGACTCAGTCCAGTATCTTAAGTATGTCTGGGGATAATCATGTCCTGTCCTACTAAAGTATGACAAAGCTTGGGCATTAAGTAGACTAACCAGAGCCATGGGGACAAAATATGTGGATAAAATGATACACTTAGACTGACATACAAGAAATGGAATAGGTAGGTGGGTTGCAGATGGCTTAGTGGGAAATGGAGCTTGTTGCCAAAGCCGACAACCTGAATACAATACTCAGGACTCACATGGCAGAAAGAGAGAAATGATTTTTTCAAAATTTCCTTTTGCATCTGCATGTATGTGTGTGCACATGACTACACACACATACACAATTAAAGAAAAATTTAAAACAGTTTAAAGTGGATTAGCTTTAGAAGCAGCCATGCTGGAAGTATTTGTCCTATGCCAGTGACCTGTGACCCTTGAAAGATGGCATCTCAAGCTTTTCAGAAGCTCATAGATGGGTGTGTGACTGAATTAGGGCTGTGGAAGACTCATTTCAGGTTTCATCAATAGCTCTTGCTATCCGCACATCTCTTTCTGAAGAAGGCAGACTTTGAAATGATACATTTTCTGTTGGACTCTTCTGTTCTAATTACTGTGGACCAGGCAATGCTTCTAGTCAAAACAGGGTCTGCAAAATCCTTCTGGTACTTGGGGCTGTCTTTTCTGTCATGCTATTTCTTTGAAATTATTCCCATGTTACTTTGTGATAAAAATCTATGAAGCATCATCCTCTCTCTCTCTCTCTCTCTCTCTCTCTCTCTCTCTCTCTCTCTCTTCTGCTAGCTGTCACAATGATGTAACGGTTATGTAGGAGAGAATGTGTCTTTACATAAGTGTTCTAGAAACTGAGGCATGAAAAGTTACAGTGGGGATGACTCCTGGTGTTCCAGGCTGCAAGAATTTATTTTTAATGTGAAATAGATCTGTGATTGCTTCACAGCTTGCCAAGTAAAACTATCACTTCCATGGAGATTATCTTGTTGACTCTTGGCTTTTCTAAATGCATATAGGATTAAATATAAAACTCTTAAAATATCTCCAAGGCCCTTGCATGATCTGGCCCCAGCCTGGATCTTCACTCTCCTATGTCTTCTTGGGTCAGGCAACTTCATGCTTTTCAGGTCTTCAACATCTCTGACCTTCATCTCCTTAGTAGCTCTATGCTATTTTAGCCAGACCTAATCTTTCTCATCCATTCTCTCAGCTCTTCTGTGACTAGTTCTTGCATACACTGCCAATTAGCTTTAGCTTGATTGCCACAGAGACACACCAATCCCAAACTGTGGTGGCTAGCAACAGTAATGGTCAGCCTTTCTATGTTGACGTGAGTCTCATAGAAGCCTTGGAAAGATCACCAGGAATGGATTCCCTCCATTCCCTTTTCCTTCCATTTTTAAGACAAGCTAATTGCATCTCAACCTCTTATTTCCTAAGCCTTCCCATTCCTCTTATATTTTAACCTAAGCCCTGTTAGCACAACCGGTATTGTGACAGAACTCTAGTGCTGAGTTAGGCTCTACTCTGAATCCTGTCTTTATCAGTATCCTCCCACTGTGGCTGTCCACCTCATTCTCTGAAGGAAACCTACTCTGTGAGGGACCCAGAAATATGTCTTTCCTAGAACACTCCTACTCTGTCCTGTAGCTGCCTAGTTCCCACTGTACAGGTCCCATTTAGAACATTCTTTCTAAGAGAAGCCTTTCCCAGGAAAAATAATAAAGAGTATTGCTCTTAGAAACTACTTGTTTTGTTTCATAGGAGGAAGTAGTACATTTAGTGTTGACAACACTGCCCTGGATAAGTCTGACAGAGTCTAAGTCCAAGCTCCAGGTCCAAGCTCCAGGTCTGACTGAGTGGTTGTCTTGAAACAACTTCCTGAATTATTTTCCTTGTATTTAAGATGAATAAAACAGCTTCCTGGTGAAGCTGTTCAGAGGAGAGTAGTTATTGATGTAAACGGTCCAGTTAATCCTTGCACATATTTGGTACTTAGCAAGTAACAGCCTTCAGTGTAGCCATTTGAAAACTGCTATAGACTTATGTGTGTCTCTCAAACTCTTGCCTTTGTGTGTTAAGAGGATGTTAAAGGTCTTTTTGGTCTCTTCCTCTCTTTCTTTCTTTGTGTGTGTGTGTGTGTTTTATATATATGTGTACATGGGTGAATGTGTGAACATCCCTATAAAGACAGCTTTGATGTGATGCTTTTTCTCAGGAGCTCTGCAATGTTTGGTCTTGGACCTGGGTTCTCAGTGGTCTTTAACTTAGCAAGTCGACTATATTGCCTGGCCAGACATCTCAGGCCTCCACTTGCCTTCACCTCCTCTGCACCAGGATTATCTTGCTTAACGTGGGTTCCAGGAGAAAAAGCTCAGATCCTCATGCTTACAACACCAGCACTTTTCCAAAAAAGTCCCTAAGGTCTCAGATATCCTACTGAATCCCTTCCCTGAGGCTCTGTTTGACTGTTTCTTCGGAAGGGTCCAGTGCATTACAAACTTCCTCTCAAATCATGGAGATTTCCTACAAGCCACAGGGCTCTTTGTTCTTCTAGATCTGACCTCCTTTCCATCTAACTCTTTTCCAAGTGGCAACTGTTTCTACCTTGGAGGTGGCTTCCTAGGAGTCTGAGGACACTTTCTAGGGCCAGTGTCCCAGGCCTCGTGCCACAGCATTTCATCACAGTGTGCTGCATTGAGCTCAGTGATGAGTGTGGGCAAGTGCTGGATGTGTGGTTCAGAGGTGTCGTGCAGTACAGTTCACCCTCAGAGCAAAACCAGCAGCCATCTTCACCAGGTCAGCTGTGTTTGCTTGCAAGAATCATCAGAACATATCCCCTTGGATAAGTCGGAAGTGAAGAGGGTCACTGAATCCTCACCTGATTTTCCAGCCACTCTTTCTAGTCCTTTGCATGCAGTGTTGCCCAAATGTCAATTGGCTTTGGGGTCTTGGGGAGGTACTAGAGCCTATAGACTGGAAAGCTAAAAGGGGTTTCCATCTAAGCAACCAAGGGGTAGCCATCATCCATGCTAGGTGCAAACCTTCCAGTGTGGTTGCTTTAGGGTCAGCCATGCTCCTACCCTTGCTCTATAAGTAAGTTGTAGAATCAAACTGGTTTCTTTCATTGAGACTTCATGAAGAGGGAATAAACACTGTTTAATCTCTCCCAGGGGCAAAAGTTTGGCAACAAGAAGTGATATAGCTGCAGAGATGACGGGAGGGTGAATGTAAAGACATGAAAGCCAGGACACCAACAGTTGCAGTCTGAGTTTGAGGAAGAATAGACCTCAAAGGTTCATATATTTAAATGTTTAGGGAATGGCACGATTTGAAAGGATAGGCAGTGTGTCCTTGTTGGTGAAAAAGGGTCATTAGGGGTGGGCTTTGAGGTTTCAAAAATCCAAGGTAGGCCCAGTGGCTCTCTCTGCTGCCTGCAGATTGGGATGTAGAACTCCCAGCTACCGTGTCTGCTTGTGTGCTGCTATGCTTCCCACCATGCTGTTAATGGACTAAACCTTTGAAACTGTAAGCCTATCTCAATTAGATGTTTTCTCTTATAAGAGTTCCCGTGGTCTTATCTCTTCACAGCAGTAGAACACTGACTATGACATCAACAATGCCTGAGGCCCGGTGCTCATCTGATAAAACTACTGACCTTTTCTACCATCTTTGGTAGAGAAAGGAGGTCCTTATCTTTTTGAAGCCTTCCCAGACGTTGCTCAGTCCATTACTGCTCACGAGCTGCCTAGGATGTGCAAGGCTCCGTCCTAGATGAAGGAAAGGAAATGTCGGCATTCCATGGAGATGCCAGTCACAAAGCCCTCCTGCTTAGCGGAGGAGAGATTTACAGCCTCAAAACTGACTTGGAAAGTTGATGGTTCTGATGTCAAAACTATGAAGCTTGTGTGCAAACTTCAGCTCTTCACTCAGTTTTAGTGACTATTAGTGTGCCCGGTGGGTGCTGTAGTCACTGGACCGAAGTGAAATAAGAAAGGAAGGCAAGCTAGCAAACTCTAGGTAGAACAAGTTGAAGATGGACAAAGCTGAGGAACGGCCACCAGAAGATGCTAATGTAGACATAAGGATGTGGAGATGCAAGTGGCCATGTTTGGCCAGATTCTTGATGGAATGGTTGGAGTCACAGACTATAGAATTGTAGAACTGTAAAGAACTTTTATTTTGTGTTGTAACTGACCAGTACTGTGAGTCTTCAGAAAGATCTTGGAGGACCAGCTCTTGGACCTTCGTGCCTGACTTGCCTGTTATATCTGTGCTTTCCTTTCCTAACACAGTCTCTCTTGCCCCACTGGATCCCATTTCCTCTCGTTTTGTCCAGCAATTAGGTAGCATGTCTGGTCAAGACACCATTCCTCAAATGATTTTCTCATGCTTCTTGCAAACTGGCCAGAGTCAGCGTGAAGTTTATAGCAAGCACATCAGCACTAGCTAAGCCAGAGAGGCTGCTTCAGACCAAAGAGCCTTGGCTAGCTAGCTCACTGAGCCTTTGGGCTCTTTCATCAATAGTGCTACACATAGGTTGCCAATCAACCCCTCCCTGTAATAACAGCCAACTGCTTGCAAGCATCTGGGCTCTTAATGAAACTCAGTCTCTTCCTTCCCCAGAGGGAGGGAAGAATTGTTGCTTTTCTCTTTCAATTATTTTTCCAGTCTATTAAATTGTCACAGCCCCTGTGTCTCTGTAAGAGGTGGGTGTCATCATAGCTCATCTCTCAGAGCCTGGGAACACTGTTGCCATGAGGAGATGCTTTCTGAGACTATTTTCCCATCACCAGAAAGAAACAGATACTGATGAAGATGTCCACATGCAGTGGATGTCCGGGAGAGAGTGACAGGACACGTAACAAGCGGGAAGAGGATGTTTATGCCACTGGGTTATATTAAATATGCAATTTTAATCCGCTAAGCTGTTTATCTTTTCCTGCAGCTTAGTCCCTGAGATAATTACCTTCCTGAGCACTCTGTGTCATGTCAGAGGCAATGTGTGTGCAAGGATGTGAAAATCTGTGTGCAGCTGGAAAACATAGGAGAGGATGGAAGATTAACCCAAGATTTAGAAAGATGTGCAGCAGGTAGGGATGGCAGGAAGCCATGACTTTTCTTCTCTGTCATTAGTGAGTTTGTAAAACCCTGTTTTGCTTGGAGCAATCACAGTGATGACGCCCTTATGGTATGTCAGATGCTGTATGAGTTACTGTTTGCTATGATCAAATACCTGAAAGCAGCAGCCTCGGGGAGGGGAGCTTTATTTTGATTCACTGATTATGTGATGGTTAGCATTGACTGTCAACTCCTTGGGATCTAGAACACTCTGGGAAACAAACCTCCAGGCATGTTTGTGAGGGAATTTCTAGACTGAGGTGTAAAGATCCATCCTGCATGTGGACAGAACAGTCCCATAGACTGAAGAGAAAGAAAATTGAATATCTTTTTTGTTTACTGCTTCCCAACTCAGAAGGATGTAATATGACCAGGTAGGTACCTTATGCTACTGCTGTCTTAACTTTCCACTGCATGGGGCCAATGTTGCCAGCCTAATAGGAGGAAGTGGATTAATTGAGGTGGGAAGACCTACCCTAAATATGGACTACATTCCATAGGCTGGAGTCCCTAGACTGAAAATGAGAAATTGAGCCAAGTGCCAGAATTCATCTCTCTGCTTCCTGCCTGTGGATGTGATGAGAGCAGCTGCTCTAAGCTCCTGCTGCCATGCCTTCCCACTATGATGGAATAGCTTTGAATGGTGAGCCAAATAAACCCATTCTCCCGTTAAGTTTATTACGTTGTTTTGTTACAGCAATGGAAGGGTATAGTCCTTCAAGGTGGTCAATGACTTAAAGATGTGGGAGCAGGAGCATGAGAGGCCACTCCTTCCATCTTAGAAGAGCAGGAAGCAGAGCAAGATGGATGCTCACACAGCCCATCTCCTGCTTTTCTTCTTTTCATTCAGTCCAGAAATTTAGCCAATGGGATGGAGCTGCCACACCCAGGCTGGATCTCCTTACCTTAGGGTTTCATCTAATTCTCTCTGGTAATACTCTGACAGTCATGTCCAAAGGCATGCATCACTAACGCCCTAGGCAGTTTTTTACCTGAGCATCTAGTTAACAAACCCAAATTAACCACCACAGCTATTGTACTAAAGGTTTTTAAAAGCACTCTAGAGCTTCAGAGAAATTAAATAGCCAGGTCATGCCTGAGCAGAGACTTCAGCCTTTAGCTGAGATTTGTTTCCAAACTCCAGAGCCTGATGTGATGTGATATCTCCATTCCTGATGTGAGGTACTACTCTGAAAGATGAGGAAGTTATGTGGTATGGGAGCCTCTCCTCCTTGCCTGATAAGCATGTAGGCCTAGCACAACTTCCTGTATCTTCTGAAACCATTATTTACTGAAATCTGTTGGCATTTCCCATTGGCATGGGCACACATGGCCCTTCTCCATCTTTAGGAGCCTGTTGTTATCTCCTGCTCCTCTAGTCTAATTCTCTCATGAGCCCATTCCTCGGGCTTCCATCCCACCGTAATTAATACTGCTGCAGCAATGACCACTTGTATGGTGTTGGGAAAGCCCGCTATGAAGGTCAGTTTACCATGACTGGACAGTTCCCTGAGCTCTAAGTAGAATGGAGGTCTTTCTTTTTCCAGCAGGGCTTCCTCTTTCTGCCTGACCTTATCTGGAGATCCTGACCCCTGCATCTCCTATCTGAAGAATGTCAATAGTCCTTGGTAAAATCACAAGTTTAACTTCCTTCCTTCAGATATGAACCTGCCCAGCAAGCACCTGGAGTACTCCTTCATGCAAATGAGGCACTCCCAGGACCTTAAGCCCCAGCCAATGCACATTCACCCTAAGGAAAAAAAAAAACCCTTCCCACTCTTCAAGGTTTATACAGCCCTTGTTCACCCGCAAGGAAAGCACATAAGTTGTTCCACTGAATATTGTCTAAGAGACCTGTTTCACTGAGTACTATCTAAAAAAGCTCTAACACGGAGGTCCTGCTGACTCACCCATTCAGGGCTCCACTTCATTCTTTTCTGCCCACTGTGCACCTGAACACCCCAGGGAAAAAGCAGAACTCAGAACCACAGCATGCTACATCAGGTGGCATCAACCTCTACTTCCTTGGAAAGTTTCCTTCCCTCAGTGGCCAAACATGTCTGCTCTTCTGATCCCTTTTATCCATCATTGTCCTCTGGCTCATCATCTCTCTGGTCATACACATCACTTTAGGGT
>JANHMN010000025.1:4787301-4845647 GCA_030674055.1 Rhabdomys pumilio
CCTCCTCCTTCTCCTTCTCCTTCTCCTTCTCCTTCTCCTCCTCCTCCTCCTCCTCCTCCTCCTCCTCCTCCTCCTCCTCCTCCTCCTCCTTCTTCTTTTTTGTTTGTTTTTCGAGGCAGGGTTTCTCTGTGTATCCCTGGCTGTCCTGGAACTGACTCTGAAGACCAGACTGGCCTCAAACTCAGAAACCCGCCTGCCTCTGCCTCCCAAGAGCTGGGATTAAAGGTGTGTGCAACCACTGCCCAGCCTGTACCCATCTTCTTATCATGCTTACTTGGATGACTAGCTGTGGGTCCTCCAATTCATGCACTGGGGTGAGCTAGCATCTTCTTCCCTTCTCAATCTTGCATTTGTATAAGTATCAATGTCGTGAAGATGGCAACTCTACCCTTCTAATAGATTGAGGCATACCACAAATTCATCTTTGGTTTGTGTTGAGTGTGTGTGTGTGTGTGTGTGTGTGTGTGTGTGTGCGCGCACGCGCGTGTGTGTGTGCATATCTTTGCGCGCGTGTGTGTGTGTGTGTGTACATCTTTCTTTGTAAGTATTTGTGTGTGTCAGCATGTGCACGTGTGAGCACCTGTGTGTATGCATGCATACATATATGTATACATCTTTTCATGTGTATGTAAGTGTGTGTATGTGTTCACATCTTTGCACATGTGTGTTTGATGAATACATGAACACATCTTTGTACGTGTATGTACATGCCATCAGTCAATTTCAGATGCCTTCCTCTATCATTCTACACAGTTTTTGAGACAGAGTCTTTCGTGGAAGCTGGAGATCATTCTCACTGATTTGTCTAGATTGCCTGGCCATTAGGTTTTAGGAATCCACTTGTCTCTGCCCTACCATCACTTCCTAGTCTGAAGCTAGGCTTTCTGATAGAAGTTAAAAGGCTATTACAAAGCCTGATGAGTCACAGCAGTATGCCTTTGCCTCAAAACAGCACTGCATTTACCAGTGACCATGCATGTAGGTGCCTGTCTGCCTCTACTACCTCCATCCTAGTCTCAATTACCTATCCAGAGTCACATGTCAGATTTGCCTCCCAGTTGACACCATTGTCTCAGCTTAAAGATTTTTCTGTGGCTGGCTGTGTAACACATAAGTTGAAAAGTCTTTATAAAGGTTTGTAGGACCATAACTAACGTCACATGCTCCTCCAAATCTCTGACCTCATTCCTAAACGGCTCTGCCTTCACCACAGCAGCCTCTTTGCGGAACATGTTGGCGGCTGTCCCTGGTTGGAACACCCTTTCCATCCCAGGAATTTTTGCTTCATCCTTCAGTCATTTCCTCATGTGGCTCCTCCGCTGTGCTTTATTTAAAGGTGGGCCATCCCAGATACGCCCACCACTTTTTCTTTCCGTGGGCTGTCTTCCTTGTTTCATTTATCCTTTAACTGACTTCATAACTGATTGTGTGTTGTGTTCAAATGTGCTTCCCCTAACAGAATACAAAATCCTTGAAAGCAATTTCTTTTTTCTATTTCTTCACCGCTGTGTAAAGGAGCCACAAGTGGCTGAATAAATAAATGAACCCATCTCAGTCCTCAGCACCTAGAACAGTGGTTCTCAGTCTGTGGGACTCCATCCCTTTGGAGGTCAATGATCTTTTCATAGGGGTCTCATGTCAGAAATCCTGTATATTCATATTTATACGACAATTCATAACTGTAACAAAACAACAAAAATAACTTTATGGTTGGGGGTCACCACAACACGAGGAGCTGTATTAAAGGGTCATAGCATTAGGAAGGCTAAGTCATTGACCTAAAGAATACTGGGAGCAATGGTTCAGCCACAGGCTTGTCATTCAAGCTTGTCAGCGGCTGCCCTGGTTTAGGACTGGCGCTATTACCTCAACTGTGACATGTGTGATCACTTGTGAATGCAGTGCTGTTTTGAGGCAAGGGCATATTGCTGTGATTCATCAGACTTTCTAAAAGCCTTTTAACTTCTGTCAGAAGGCCTGCTAAATGTTAATATCTTAAATACTTAATATTCTAAAATGTATTTTCATCAATCATGAAAATTATCTGAGTATCCAAATTTTAAAATAAACGTCTTTAAGATTTAAAGGGGAAAGAGTACATTGCTGAGCACAGATAACTTGGGAGGAGAGTGTCTGCAGAATTTTCTGGCCCTTTCAATAAGCTTCTAAAACATCCATGCCTCGGTTTCCCTTTTTCTCACTTATAAGCAGCAGCAATACAGTGACTTGGCTAAGTGAGACAGTGCAAGGTCTGACAGGCAATTGGCCCTTGGCCCTTCATGGGTAAAGACTGAATAATCAAAACATCCATAGAATAATGTTTGCACATGGCATGTGTGTATGTAGAGGCCAGACATTGGCCTCCAGTATTGTGTTTTAGACACATCCCATCATATTATTTTAGACAGGCTTTACCACTGGCTTGGAACTCACAAAGTAATCCAGACTGGCTGGGCCCTGAACCTTAGGGAAACCCCTGTCTCTGCCTCCCTGGAACTAAGTTTACAAGCACTTGCCACGGTACGCTGCATTTTCCACTCAGGTTCTGGGAATTGAACTCAAGTCCTCATGCTTGCTCGGCTTGTACAACACGCTCAGCTTCCATGCTTGCCCAGCTTACATGGCTTGCACAGCTTGCACTTCACT
The DNA here is from genome assembly GCA_030674055.1 of Rhabdomys pumilio. Taxonomy (NCBI): domain Eukaryota; kingdom Metazoa; phylum Chordata; class Mammalia; order Rodentia; family Muridae; genus Rhabdomys; species Rhabdomys pumilio. The sequence goes on from JANHMN010000025.1 coordinate 4,789,948, forward strand.
GCCTGAGACATCACTTTGTCAATATTTCTTTTATGTTTTTTAACAAGACAGTTCAAAGAGATATTATGCAGCTATGAAAGCCCTTCCGTTTTAAATAAAGCATCATAACAGTTTAGTCGGCCCTGTGGAGTGCATCCTCTATAAAGGAGGCAGAGTCTACATCACAAAATATTCACACATACGATGCTTTACACAAGTAATAATTACAAGCCATGTACCAAACATCGTGCTCTATTCTAAGCATTTTGTCTATATTTGAAAATGTGGAAAATAAACTGGGGAGATGTGTCATTTGGTAAAGGGCTTGCTGTACAAGCGTGAGGACTTGCCTAAGTTTGGAACCCCTCCACCCATGTAAAATGTAGGTGGTACTGTATGCTTGGAATGTCAAAACTTTCGGAGGAGGGCAGGGACAGAAGGATCTTGAGAGCTTGCTTGCAGGCCTTTGTTAGCTACTGGTGTGCTCCAGGTTCAACGAGAGATCCAGTCACAGAAAGTAGGCAGAAAAACAACCGAGGAAGAAATCTGACAATAGCCCCTAGCTTTTACAGGCACACAGATTCACACACACACACACACACACACACACACACACACACACACACACACAAACACTTAGGAAACAGGAAAGACACATTAATTTGGCCACTAACATAAAGCTACTGAGTGCTGCAGCAGGGTGCCCACATGTAGACAGACACTTTTCATGGACACTTTTTATACTCCTACAGTATAAAGAACACTGACCTTGCTTCACCTGTCTTGACAAGACTACACTTGACTGAAAGCAGACAGGACAGGTCACAAACGAAGTGCAGCACCCTCAGGCACTCAAATGCACACTTTGAACTCAAGTGCAATGATGACCAGGCGTGACTGTCACATTGGCACTCTCCCTCGTAAAATGGTCTTAATAATTTCTCCTTTAGTATAGCACTGAGATTTGAAAATGATTTAATTGGTGGAGTGGTTACAGGGTGAAGCCTGAAGTTATAACACTCTTCCTACGACAAGCATTTTAACCGGAGTCTGAAAGTGTTGGGGTTGCTGATTGCAGGTTGAGAATCAGGCTCAATAGACTTATATTTATGATACTAAGCCTTTTCACGGAATAATGCAAGAGAAACTGCTCCCACTTGGAACAGCACAGGGTGGACACCGCTAGAGCATGCGGTGCGATGTATCCGAGAGTGAAATCCCACGGCGAGGGCCATGCCCTCTGCTTTCTACAAGTAGGATTTTTCATCGAGGCCACGGGATCCTGCACGTAGAGAATTAATTGATAGATGTGCTGACTGTGAAGCTATTTCAGAGACAAAACTACTGGCTAGGCAGCATTGGTGAAGCACTTTAGGGCTTGCACCAAACCACAACCCAGCAATGGGTGTCAATCCCAAAGGCCAGGGCAGTGACTCCCTCATCACATTCACAGATGAGATGCCACAGCTGGCCCCTGTGTTCGGCAGCAGAGACTCCTGAGCTCAGGATCTATTCACAGCCATGAGAAAGCATCACCCTCCTCTACATTATTTACAAGAACTCGGACTCTGTGTCAACCCATACCTGTCTAGACACTGACACCTACATGATCTTGAATCCCTTTGCTGCTGACTCAACTCCTCCCCTGCCCACATAATCTTGAGGCAATTTCACTGTATCCTATAGAGATTTTACCACAGATTGTCCATACTTACAAGACCCTCAGGAAGAGCTCATCAACTTTGTCCCCGAATAGAGTCCTAGGTTCTACTCTAAAGTCCCTAAGTATTTGGAGCTCACATACAGCACACCTTGTCCCCTACCCTTCTCTATACTTCTCTTCTCAGGAGTGTCTCTTTTCTCAAGGTCTTCATCATGACTCCCAGGTCCTTTGTTGGTAACCAGCCAATCTGGTTCATGTATTATAATATACATTGGTCTTCCTTAGTCCAGCATCAGACGGCTTCTGCCAGCCTCTCTCTCCCCCTTAGGGATTTTGGCCTGCTCACTCTCTTCATTAATTTTCTTATGGAATAGCAAGTCAAAATTTACTATGGGGAATTTTCAACATGTTGGATTTTCTTTTAAATATTTATTATATTGTGTGTGTGTGTGTGTGTGTGTGTGTGTGTGTGTGTGTGTGTGTGTCTCCTAGTTAGGTTCAGATGTTAATTTGACAATATACAGTCATCTGATGGAGTCTCAACTGATATATTTCCACTTTATGGCCTTTGGACATGTTTGTAAGGCACTGTCTTGATTATCAATTGAATAGACTAGTCCAGCCACTGTGGGCAGCACCATCCCTAGGTAGGTGGTCTTGGGTTGTGTAAGAAACCTGGTTGAGCGTTAGCACCTGAGAAAGCAAAGCAGTTAGTTAGTAAGTAGCATCCCTATGGTTTCTGCTTCAATTTCTGCTCTTACTTCCCTCAAAGACGAACTGCAACCCAAAGATAAAAAAAAATTAAACCCATGCTTTTCTTCTCAGGTCTGAGTCTTTGGTCACAGCAACAGAAACTAGGATAGTGTACATGTATGTGCACACATGTGACACAGTGTAAGTAGAGGTCAGAGGTCAGTTCAGAAGTCAAATCTTTTCTTTTACTTTGTGGGTTCTGGGGATTGAACTCAGGTTATCAGGTTGGGAAGCAAGCTCTACCTACTGAGCTATTTTATTTACTTCCATACCAGCCATTTTCATTCTCAAACTTTCTCATCTCCATTCATCTCTCTACTCATTCTATACATCTTATCATCAGCAATATCAACATTCCCTCTGCAGTCAGATTCTCAAACATGTCAATCACAAGCCACAATCAATTTCTCTAGCTTAATCCATTCTCAAACTGGGCTCCTGTGTTCTTCCTAGCCCTGCATTGATCTGAAGCTTCTGTTTTGTATTCTTTGTGCACCTGCCTCACTTCATTGGTGCTGAAGCAAGATAGTGGAACCAAAAGACTAAATCACTAAAAGCAGCAAAGCTAAGGTACCTGAAAATGCTCTCTGTGACTAACACAGGCATAGATCATTGAAAGCCAAATGCTCTCAGAAACTCTGGAGAAGAGGGCTACTCTGTATTTATGGAGTTTCTCTGTGACTTTAAATGTTTATTTCAGCAACAGAGAAAGTTTAGGACAATCAAAGGCATGGAAATGTCTAGCCCATGTACTGGAAGAATGGTTCACAACCAATGGTGTCCTTAAGAAAACCTGAACATGAGTCACTGGACAGAGCAGCATGAGCCACTGCCCATGTTTAAGAGAAAAAGGAATAATGAAATAAAAATATGGGAATTCCTGATCAATAGGGAAAATAAACAAAGGTACACACACACACACACACACACACACACACACACACCCTACCCACAGACAAACACAACACACATATATGTACACACCACACATACCATGCACACACATGCGTACATATCCCAACACCCATACAACACAAATTTTTGAATTGAAATGTACCACTGAAATAAGCTGACCCCCAAAATGTACTAGAGGGCCTCTCCAGAATTTTGTGGCAGCCAGGAATAGAATTCATTGTCTCTGAACATGTCTCAATCTAGATTGTCTTGTCCAGTAGTAGCATGAGACTGTAGACTCAGGAACACAAAAGGTTGGGGCAGAGGAACTATTTGAATCCTGAAGTTCAAGACTAGCCTTGACAACATAGTGAACTCCAATTTACAACAGCAGCAGCAATCTTATAGATCCAGGTTCTACTGAACCCTCCTCTGGGTATCCATGCGTCATCCCTTGGCTGCTAGCTTGGGAGAGAGAGTGGGAACAGGTTGAATCACATTTTAAAACATAGCATGCTCGCTTCTTCATTATCTTCCCATTAATGGCATGATATCTTATCCCACTGCAAGTGCACCTCTCTTTCAAAACTCACTGCTGATGTTGTGATGGACAGCTGTCTCATCCCCCAAGTGTTAGTTCTGTTCCGCTAGACGTTCTTGCCCAGGTATCTATAGCTACCATAAAGACCAGATGGAAAGCCACTGGCAGCATTAGTAAGGTCTTTGATTACAATGTCTTAATGAGATCCTTGTCACCACGGTGGCTGATACAGCATTTTACACATAACTGCTCAAAGAACATTTTTTTTTTTTTGCAGGTGTGAGTTAAAGGAAAAATGGGTAGAAACAAGATCAGCTCGCTGACAACTGATGCAAAGAAATGACAGATGCAGCCACTGAAAGAATCTAAGAAAGTCTTTAGTCTAAATTTTAACTTTATGTGCAGAGGATTCTGGGTAGAGATGTAATACTCAAGATTTGTTTGAAGACAGAAGGAAGACAGCACCTTTATCCAGCCGCCTGTAGGGTCAGAAGGTTCCCCTTAGTTCTGACTCTGAAGGTCACAGCTAATAATGCATGAACAAAAAGAGAAATATATCCACAGCTGCTCACACACAAGATAGGATTGTTAATTAGTGTCTGACCCTCTCCCTCACCTTCATCATCCTCATTGTCTCCTCTCATTTATTCTCAGTAAGAAAGAAATATTATTCCTAGCTTTATAAATCAGGGCAGAACAGTCCTCCACAGCAGTTCAGTTCTCCACCTGGAAACTGCACTGACCAGGAGTCATGTGAGGGGTTGATGAAGCAGTGGATCCTTACCACTGCCGAACACAAAATGGAGGATGAAAGTTGGGTTGTCAAAGAATAGCCACTAGGAATAGAATGGAGGTGTGGCCTATTCTGGGCATAAATGGCCAGGTTTTGATAGTTTTCTGTATTCTGCAATGGTTGGAGAGGAATATGGTCTTGCAAATGTAGGGGTGGGGAGACTCAGATCCCCAGGTCTTGATGCTGTACCATTCCTTGCAGTCTGCCAAGATCCTCCTGTGGGTGTAGAATCTTGAGGGAGACCAAATCCAGGAAGTACAATAGACGCTGCCAGGTGAGAACACCCACAACATCAGCACCCATTCTTCGCCTCCATTGTTCTGGAATGGAATCCTTTTATAAAAAAGTAAAACCTTTTCAGAGGATCCATGTTGTGTGGAATAAAAGTCAAGCTTCTCTGTCTGCAGTGAAACCTGGTGCTAGAAGATCAGAGCTTCCCCTTCCCTCATTCAAATTTTCTGTCCTCTCTCTACTGTCTGATTGTTCCTGAACATTTCAGGAGAACGCTTTACGTCTAAGTGACCTGATTAACCAAGAGGAGTGTGGCAAGACTTGGGAGGGCACAGCAGCTGCAGGGTTCCTAGGGCTTTAGTCAAAATGAGCACTCATCATCCAGCACATGACACAGCACTGTCTTGAAAGCATGGTGCTTCTTTTTTTTTAAATATGATATTTTATTTATTTACATTTCAGATGTCATCCCCCTTGCCCATTCCCCCCATTCATTAATCCCCTATCCCTCTTCCTCCTTTTTGCCTTTCTACTGTTTAAATTACAACAGGCTAGCAGCCAAAGTACATGACTTAAAACTAACAATGGGCCCCCAGACAGAGTTATTAATTTAACAGGCTGGTAAGCCAAGGATGGGTAAGATTCTGCACAGAGCCTTACCAACCTAAGGCAGAAATGCATTGCTTATGACAAAGCATGGTGCTTCTATCACAAAATATTGAGGAGATGAACTTTGGCCTTTGAAGTTTTCTCTTTAGTGTTGACTGCAGCCAATAAATTCAAAATATCTATGGTGATCCATGCAAACACATTTCTTTCACTAGTAAACTACCAGGAAATGAAGCCACTATGGCTCCACAGCAGGTGAAGCTGCAGATTAGTTAACCTCCAAACCACTGTCTCTATCACAACCCTTTTCTTCTTCATGCTTTTCACTCATCAAAGTGGCAAGAGGCACTGGGTGTTGGAATGAGTTAAGTTACCTGATGAAGTTATTGCCTCATTTTTAATAGTTTAGTTTCCCCTCTGCTTTAAGAGCAGAAAGGGTGACTATAGAAGTAAGTCCCAAATCACACATTTCAGGAATTATGGGAACAATCAATCAGGAGGCTACAAAAAGGCTCTTCCCTGAAGATGGGGTCCACATTCTCTTGTTACAGTCTGGCCAGGCTGACCCATCCCCAACCAGTGCCCACCCCCTTAAGCTTCCCTAGAGAGATGCTTAAGGATCTAGCTATACAGAGACAGACTTGTGAGTCAGGACATCTGATTGGGCCTCACATTCTTCAAATAAACTATGCATGTGACCTGCCCAGCAAATCACTGGTCATTTTCAGTCATTTCATGGAAAAGTTTCCTTTGCCTCTGCGCAGTGACAGCTTTCCAAGAAAGAGGCAAAGGAAATCTTTTTGGACAAGTGTTCTAGGCCATGGGGGCCAGCTGTGAGCTGAGGACAAAGTGGGTGGTTTTAGAGCACAGTCAAACTAATTATTTTATTTGAGATCCCAAAGCACGTGTACAAGCTATGACTAAGAGAGGGTGTGATTTTGGTACCATCTTAGTTTCTTTTCTTGTGGCTGTAGTAAAAGAACATGGACACTAAAAATCTCAAGGGACAAAGGATATAGTCTGGCTCTGAGTTCAGGCCACAGTCCATTGAAGTAGGGAAGTCATTGTCAGAACTGGAGGCAGCTGGTTACATTCTATCTGCGGACACAAAGCAATATGGGAGAGTCATGAGTGCCTGGTGCTATTTAACTCCCCATCCCCATATAGCTCAAGAACTCATCTAGGAAACAGTCCCACCCATCATCACAGTGCCTTCCATATCAATTAATACAATCAATACAGTCTCTCATAGACATGCTCAGAGGTTAGGTTGACAACATCAGTTATCATAATACCTGTTTTACAGTCATTCTTATAAGTGAGTTATTATACAGTTGTGTGCATAAATTGGCAGAGTTGATGATATTTAAAGCCAAGGTCTGTGATTCTACATCTCCAATTGTTGGCAGTTTCTCTCCAATGCCAATTACTCACAACTATTGACAACAGCTACAGTTATCCCACAAACATCCCTGTGCATTGAGCTCTTCACAGAGCTTTCCCTGTGTTCCTCTGATAGACAGCCTATGGTATGCATATTGACAGACCTTTGGGAAGCACAGTGAAGTTCAGAGAAATTTGAGCTACCCAAGATCACCTGACTCTAGATGCCAGTCTGTCTTTACCTTTGCAAGGAAAAGTTCCTACCTTTGGATATCAATGCTTGTCCAGCAATTATCAAACCCTGGATCTAATTCCTGGGACTGCATAAAACCAGGTGTGGTGATACACACATGTAATCCCAGCACTCTGGTAATAGAGGTAGAGGGATCAGAAGTTTAATGTCATCCTCAGCTACATGGCAAGTCTGAGGCCAGTCTGGAATAAGATATATTAAAACATATATCCATATCTATCATCTAATCTTTCTCTGTGTCTGTATATCATCTATCTATATTTATAGGTATCTACATCTATATTTGTATATCTCTATATATCTATGTCTATATTATATCTATACCCATATCATATCTTTATCTCTAGATCTATCTGTGTGTGTGTGTGTGTGCGTGTGTGTGTGTGTGTGTGTGTGTGTGTGTGTGTGTGTGTGTGTGTGTATGTATGTGTGTATTCCAGAAAGCTATAACTGTACAAGAAAGGCCCAACTATAATGTGGGCATCACTATCTCATGTACTGAGATATTAGACTGAATAAAAGAGAGATAGCAAACTGAGCCTCAGCATTCGTCCCTCTCTGCATCCTAACTGCAGATGTAGTGCGACCAGCTGCCTCAAGCTCCTATCATGCTGTCTCTGCCAGAAACTTCACTTTCAAATGCTATGCTAAAATAAACCCAAGCCTCCCTTTCAGAAGTGGCTTTGTCAGATATTTTTGGTGACAGCAATGAGAGTAACTAACACATCATCCTGTTCCAGATATATCTTGTGACATTTGTGGCATGTGGTGCCTGGGCACATAGGAAATGATTACCCATAGAAGCCTGTGTTAATTGAGACAGCTGTGCAGACCTTTACCCCATAATTTTCTCCTAGGAAATGAGCATGTGCATAAGTTTAAATCTGAGTTAATTACTAATGGTTAAGGAAGAGGGTTTGGAAGCTCACAATTAATAAAACAAGAGTGCTTAACCTTCTGCTCTCAAACTTCATGTTTTCAGAAATGATTTCTTTATAAATTATGAGATTTCTGAATACTTGTAGCTTTCAATGATATTTGAGCACATACTTTGTTTCCTGTATTATTAGTGATCCTGCTTGAGCAAATATTATATGCCCAGCCCAAACAGCTCCATTTAAATCAGAGACTCATTATCAAATGAGCTGAAAAAGAAACCTAGAGTACATATGCTTGATTGTTAAATCACCCCAAAGCAATATATTGTGGATTAATTTGTATCTTCCACTAAAGAAGGGTTGCTGGTAGTTTGAACAAGTATTTAAATTCCTCGATTGCAGGGACCATTGAAGAACATAGGTTAATACACAAAATATCAGTTTCTAAAAAGAACAAGAGGTCTGGGAATGTGGCACAGTGGTAGAGCCCCTGCCTGGCATGCACAGGGTTTTAGGTGCCATCCCTGGGACCATAAAAATAGACAAGCAGCACAGGGGAACATAAAAGATCTAAGCTTTAATTTTGTTGTCATTTGGAGTAAAGTCTTGACAGTATAGTATAGAAAGCCTCAGGGAGTTGCCACAATGGGGAGAAGCTAGGGACGTAGCATGAAACACCCAAGGTCACATGAATTGAGTGGATTGTGTTGCAGCCAACAGAAAGCACATTAGGAATTTAAAGCCATTATTGAAAGGTTGAACATTTTAGAAAAAAATGTACCTAATTGTTTACTTTTATCCATTTCTTGTGTTTCCTTAAGGGCGGTATAAGGATTTGTTGTTTTAAATTTGGAAATTCTGCCCAGATTATTGGAACACTCCGACAAACTGCCTGAGCTCCAACAGGCCAAGGAAGGTCTCATCCCTATTCATCAGATGTAAATGTAATGATTTGACTATAGCTGTCATTAACTGGCTAATAACTATTTATGACTTCAGGATGCAGTTTCTACCCAGCTAATGGGCACTGCAGTATAGCTATGATTTTATCTCAGCTGCTACAGTTGCTGGTCTCAGTTGCTTCCATTAAGGGATGAGTAGTTTCTGCTGATTATCCACATCATAGGAGATCATGGTCCAAGGACCTCTGGAAAAAATTTCTCATCAAATAAAACTGGAGTTGTACCTCAGAAGGAAGCTTCCCACAATAACATGCTGATTGCCCCCAGATAATCCTCACAAATCACTTCTAGCAAGAAATTGATCATATGTTTTTCCCCATCACAGTTTTTAAGTGATTGTCCTTCTTTAATCGGGGTGTGTGTGTGTGTGTGTGTGTGTGTGTGTGTGTGTGTGTGTGCATGTTATATCTGCTGACAGTTAACATTTCTCCAGGCAGTTTCTGTTTGGCCTAGGAGGTGCCACCTGCTGCTTGTAGGTACAGCTTTGACATACAGGCAGAGCAATGTCTAGCTGAGAAAAGTTCAGGGTACAGTACTGTTCCTGAATTTTTGGTCAGACAGGCTCATAAGAAGCAGAGGACTTAGAACTGCTCACATGCAATGACCTGAGCAGTCTTTAGACAGGACTACATCCCTACATCCCCCATTTCCATTGTCCAGAGCAGTCTTCAAGTCACACTCTGCTTCTTTTTCTATTTTCCTCTGAAAATGGGCTTTCCTTACAAGTCAAGATAGCCTTTCTCTATTCAACCTCAACTCCATGAGCAAACAGGACATGCTGGAGATGGATATTTCAAATATATTCTGTGTCTGGGGGAGTCATTTTTCAGGGTACTTTGTTCACTTAATTAATTACGAGGGTTGGAAAGATGGCTCAGTGGTGAAGAGCTCTTACCGCTCTTGATGAAAACCAAGTTTGGATCCTAGAACCCCTGTTGGATTCTGTAATTTGAGGCACAGTCTATCATGGCAGACAAGGGATGGCAGTAGAAGCTTGAGGCTGGCCTGGTAGTCAGGAAGTGTAGAGAGAACAGGATATCCTGTAGGGCCAAGATGTAAAACTGCTAAGGCTGCCCCTATTGACATACTCCTTCTAGCAGAGCTCCAGCTTTTGAAAGTCCTACAGCCTTCCCAAACAGTACCACTAGCTGGGGACCTGGTGTTTAAATGCATTAAATCACAACACATATGGAAGTAAATATTGAGATCTTTAAAAGCTAACAGTACCAGGATGGAGTAATCCTGGAGGGGAACTGCTGCCATGCCCCCTAGCTGACTCATCTTCACTGCTGTGGATAATACTAGAGCTGAGTTACTGCTGAAGGGATACACCATCCTCTTTCAGGAGACTATCTACCTACCACAAGTCCCCTGTGTAGCCCAGGATGCACACTTTGGCAAATATCATTCAAGGGAATAGCAGATTTTGGGGTTGTTCTGAGCTCTGCCACTGTACTCTGTGTTTCTGGTGGACCCTGGGGTTTTTACATGGCAGTCACATCTTCTTTATACACCCCCTTGTGAGGGTCCTTCTTCCTTGGTGTTCAGTATGACATCTTCAGTGCTAATAGCTTCTGCCACTGGATAAACACCTTTCTGTTGCATTAAACTGCAAGATCAGTTGAGGCAAGAGCATGGCTCACTGTTACCTGCAGTTCTGACAGCTGCTAAGGGTTCACAAAAGAGCAATGATTCCTTCCCTCATAGGGCTAACTCTAGAAAAATTACAGAGGACTATCACATGCACCCAAATAGTAATAGACAGTAAGATCCAGATATAAGTTGAGAGAGGATAAAAGAATCATCTAAAAAGGTTCCCATTGACTAAACCTAAGTAGTTGGGTGGGTGGAATTAAAAGGTAGAGGGATCAATAGTTGAGAAGATGGTTCATCAGTGGAAGATGTACTCAATTTAGGCATCCAAACCATCACACAAGGCATTCAGATTCAGAATCTGGTACACGGAAGCATGGTATTTGTGGTGGCTTGAATATGCTTGGCCCAGGGAATGGCACTATTAGAAGGTGTGGCCTTGTTGGAGTAGGTGTGGCTTTGGAATTGTGTCACTGTGGGGTGGACTTTGAACTACTCCTAGCAACATTGGGGACAATCTTCTGTTTGCCGTTGAAACAAGATGTAGAACTCTCAGCTCCTCTAGCGCTATGCCTGGCTGGATGCTGCCATGCTTCAAACCATGCTGATAATGGATGGAACCTCAGAACATGTAAGGTAGCCCCAATTAAATGTTGTCCTTTATAAGACTTGCCTTGGTCATGGTGTCTCTTCACAGTAATGAAAACCCTAACTAAGACAGTATTTCAAGATTTTTACAACAGGTCTGGACAAATGTTTTGTGTGTTGTTTGGTATTTGCCTTAAAACTATCTTAAAATAGCAAAGATGGTCTATGAACAAAATCTAACTAAGAATAGCTGTTATTTATAGTCAAGTGGCAGACTTAGGTCTAGAAGATTAGACCTAAGATCAGACAGATTAATCCCTTTCACCACAATTTGTGTGTGTGTGCGTATGCACACGCAGGCATATCTGCTTGCATGTGCTTGTGAAGGCCAGAGGTTGAGTTAATGTTGAGAGCCTACCTATACCACTTTCCATATTACTTAAAAAGTCTTTCCTTGCATATAGAGCTCACAGACTGACTGGCTACAGTGGGTAGCTAGTGACCCCTGGGATACCCTTGTCTCTTTCTACCCCTAGGGCTGGAGTTAGGATACATACTATCACACCCAGATTTTTACATGAACCCGGGCATCTTAACTCAAACCTTTACCTTGTACATTAAATACTTTAACCACTGAACCCTCTTTCCAGCTTGTCTCAGCAATTCTGTGGAATAGATATGCGTATTATGATCCCCACTCAAGAAAGGAGCTGTCTCAGAGAGAAAGCCAAGCACTTTGCCCATGGTGAGACCAGGAGCTAATGGCAGAAACAGCATTCTAGCTCTGAGAATCTCCCCGATCGCCTCAGGGCTGCTCTTCTACCTGTCATATAATTGTTGCCATGGGAGCAGACCACCCACTGCCAGATTCCATCCCCACATCCTTTTTGCTAGAAATTTCTTGCCAGAGCTTCTGAGTGTTTGTTGTTTGGTCCTTTTCTCTTCACTTTACAGGTAATGACTTTGAGGTAGGGTGACAAAGCAGCTTTCACAGGGAAGTCCACACAGTCAGGGACCATCTGAACTGACAGACCTGGAGCTTGGCTCACCCTGTTCCTAGGACTACTAACTCTAGCTGCTATATTCAGCCTTTATACACACAGATCTGTCTTTTTAGATACGCTCTTTTATTACTTAGAGGGCCACAAAGGAAATAGGGTCTTTAATCCCAGACAGTAAAGTAAATTCTAGAAACAGCTCCCAAATACATAATGTCTGATACCATTCCTTCTGTCTGCTCTTCACCTAAGATGTTCACAGTACAGAGCCCATCAAGCTTTAAGCTCATGTTATTTTATGTAACTTTATTTGCAAGAAAGAAAATGAAATGTGTGGATCTCTACAGAAGGTACCAAACAGGCTTTAATATGCCAAATACTATTGAATTAAACAGAGACTACCTTAAATACAGAATCTCACTTGATGCTCACCACAAATCCACGAGGTGGTGCTCTCCTTGGCCACCCGTCACAGCCCCTACTACATCATCACCAAGGAACTCAACCTTAAGCCAAGGCAATAATTCTTAAAGGCACCTCCAACTAGTTCAAGAGAGAGCGATTACAGACCTGGCCTGGCTCATGTACAAGGTTAAGCTCTTAAACACTATATATTACTTCTCTTTGGCTTAAAAAATCTACACTGGTAGAACTGGGGAGACAGCTCATCTGGTGAAGTGGTGGCCATGCAAGGACAAGGACTGTGGGGTGATGTTTGATACCAAAACATCAGGGAAAAAAACTTCCGAGAGTTGGGGAAGAGAGACAGGTATATGCCTGGAGCTTGCTAGCTCAAAACTCTAATCAAAACTTTCCAGGATCAGTGAGAGACTGTGTCTCAAAAAATAAGATGGACAGTCTGAGGAGATTCCTTAGCAGTTCAGAGTGTGTTCTTGCAGAGGACCAGAGTTTAGTTCCTAGTGCCCATATAGGTGACTCATCACCATTTGTAACTCTAGGTTCAGGGAATTGAATGCCCTACAAGTACCTGAACACTCACAAGTCTACATACAAATAATAACGATACTGGTAATAATGATAATAATGTCTTAAAAATAAGGGGAAACATGATAGGAGCAGGCACTTCAAACTCTGGCTCTCACAAACGTGTATGCACACAGGTGTACACATAACACACATGTACAAAGTTATATGCATACACTATTACAACACACACACACACACACACACACACACACACACCCTACAGGAATTGAAGTTTGATGAGGATTGTGGAAGTGGTTAATTTACCGCAGAATATGGTGAGAGGCTTGGTCTGAGATCCATGCCATAGTGAAGTCTTTTCTTCCTTAGTGAGGAGACTAGGCTGGTCACACAGTGTCAGGGCATGAGACCTCTGCTCTTCCTCAGCGATATTCAAGCATATTGCAGTCAGATCTACTAAACTGATTGTGTTACCTACTAGTTCAAAGCAGGCCATGCCTGTTGTCACTGACACTGGGCTAAAAAACACATACCAGGAAGTAAACAGCCTTGCTGGGGGTGAAGGTCTTTGAGTTTACATAGGTGTTTCTCATAACAGAGACTCTGTTCTTAGTTTTGGATTATTACATTTTATAATTCTCTTGAGCATTCCTTATATTTTACATATGTCTAAAAGACTCTTTAACTGGACACTTCCACAATATGGAAAAAAAAAAACTGAGGAAAACTCAGAGAAAGGGTGAAGTGGGCAAAGACTGCCACAGGAGGTGGGGTAAGATCTGTGAAGGCTTGATTCCCAGTTGCCTGGTCTCCTCCTGATTGTGTAGTTCTAATTGCTTCAATTATCCGGTCACATGCTCGTGTAAGTACTTCGTTTTAGAAAATGCAAATAACCATGAAAGGAAGATGGGAAGATGGCCATTCAAATTCAGTGCTTAGTATGATTCGTTTATTCAGTTTGTTAAATAATTTTGGGCCAGTTCCTGATCAAGAATGGATGGGGGAAATATCTTATCCACTTCTTTCCTGTAGCCTTAAATCATGAAGGAGTGTAGAGGGAAGGAGCTTGATAAGAAATCCAGTTAGCTGCATAGTCAAGACATAAGCATGGTGTGGACACTGTGTAATGTTCTTTTCCTTATGTTGTGGTTTTTTCCAGCCATTAGCACACATGATGACTGTGTGGTAAGCCATGCCACAGACATTGGTAGACTATGACTGGGTGAGTAGAAGGTTTAGGGAAATAGCCCAGTCAGTTAAAAGGTTAACTGTGCAAACATTAGAACATGAGTTTACTTCCCAGAACTCTAAGTTCTAACCCTGACTTAGTGACCCCTACCCAGAAATGTATAGCTGTGAACATCACTTTGTTATAGTACGACTAACTGCATTTTGGCCTCTGCAACATGCTTATGCCTATGCCCAAAGATTGTCTTGACTCACCCCAACCACTTAAACTTGGCAGAACAGACCATTGTTTTTTGCTTGCTTGCATACATATCAAAGGTCTCCTTGTGGTTTTCCTCTTTTAAAAAAAAAAACCTTCCCCGTGCCCCTCCTATACAGCAATCTCAAATCTGGCTCAGAGCCTATGGTCCTGCTAGCAGCTAATCAATAAATCTCTTAATTATAACTGAGTGGAGTCTGTGGTCTTTCCCAGGAGCCACAAACTCCATTAACAGTGTACATGTCTATATGTCCATCACCCCACACACAAGCGTACACACATGTAAAACAGTAGGATGGAGACAGACTGACAGATCCCTTTACACAGCTCAGCTGGGTACCTGGAAGTGATTCATATCTGCTCTGACCTTCAGTTTGTTCTTCTGCACAGTAGAGATAAATATTAACTATCACTCTGTTATTTACAAAAACAAGATAATGCATTTGATAGTCTTATCAGAGCCCCTGATGCCAAGAAGCTCTCTACAATGCAATCTAACATTTAAAAATTTATTATTTTACTAAATGATTCAAACCTTGAACATGTTTTGCTACAATGCCGTTGGATTATGAACTTGGTTAGGGATTTTTGTCAGTGACTTTTGACCTGCCTAAGTCTTAATCAATCTTTTGTTCAATATGGATCTTATAAGCTACTGTGAGACACCAAGCTAATGAACAAGGAACAATATGCAACCTTGAAAGTCCCTCCAAGCATCTCTCTAAGTGAACCAGGCAGAAAATATCTTGTACAATTAGTAATATATTGAGATAGATTCTCGGGTTTATTATGGGAGAGTTGACCCCTTTAATTAACCCCTGTGAATTTCCAATGTATACTAAGCCCCTCTGGAATTAGTAATTAGATCTTAGAGCTGTCAGGTGTTTGAAGATCTTGAAGAAACAAGAGATCAGTGAGAATTTCCGAAACAGAAATGAAACTAAAATTTCTTACAATGTTAGGGGGATCTTATGATCAGAACTACTCTGCAAAACACAGCTTCTCCAGGAGCATTAAATGATTTTGTGTCCAAATTGTAGACATTTGGTGAAGCAAGAAATAGGATTTTAGCAACTTTTCCTTAAGAGTTTAAGTTTGTTTCCAATGAAATCAGTTGCATTTAGAGGTCTCAGTCATGAAAAAATATGAAAATTAAAAACAAAACGGAACAGCTTCTAGTGATGTCAAAGGCAGACTGGACCCAGTTCCCAGACAGCAGCAGCTTGACAAGATATCATTGGCTATAAAACAGCATCAGACCGTGTTACTGATCAAGACCCTGTACGTGCATTGAAGAATTGATGATGGTCCCTACACAGGCTTGGGAAGCATCAAGTAAGAGGATGCAGAAAGAATGAATGAGCTGGGAGATGAAGTAGAGTAAGGCACAGTGCTGTCTTTGGACCTGACATGGCTATCACATTATGAACACATCACAACTGTGGTGACTTGCATAAAATCCACATAAAATCAAGCCAGCCACAATACCAGAATAGATGCAGATGAGCTTTCAAGGCCCCACCCCTACCGAGGAGCTGTTAGCAGTTAATGACTGCTGAAGAAATGTCTTTCTTCTTTGAGGAAGTAGACACTGGTAGGTACCCATAGGTAGCCTCATACCCACAAATGTGTGAATAACATTAATTGAACTTGGTAGGTTAACATGAAAGCAGATGTAGAGTTGGGAGACTGGGGCATGAAGCAGTTTAAACTGTTTAAACTAGAGGGCAGTTTCATCTATATAATAGTCTGTATAGCTCAGGCTGGCCAGGAGCTCTGTATAGTGAGTTCTGTATAGTGAGCTCCAGGCCAGCCTGAGCTATACAGCAGAACCTCATCTCAAAAGCAAAAGAACAAAGAGCTGGAGAAACACTTAGCAGTTAAGAGCACTGGCTGCTCTCAAAGAGGGCTTGGGTTCAATTTGAGCACATTTGAGATTCACAAGCCTCTCTAACTCAATTCTAGAAGAAGAGACCATCTTCTGGCTTTGGGGACAATGCATGCACATGATGCATATACATAGAGAAAGACAAAACATTTATACACATAAAATAAATCAATAAAAAACAAATCATAACAATAAAGTATTAATTAGCTACTGCACAGAAGAGGTAAGTGCTAGGGTAAAAAGACAGCCCAGCATGTAGAAGAAATTCTTGGCCAGTTATTCCCTTGACAAGGACAAATCTCTAGAACATGTAAGAATTAAAACAAAATGAAACAAAAAATATTTAGGGGATGCAAAAATTGCTTAGCGGTTAAGACCACTACTTGTTGCTCTTACAAAGGACCCAGGTTCACAACCATCTGGGATTCCAGTTCTTAGGGACTCAATATCCTCTTCTGGACACCTCAGACACTTCACTCACCCATGCACAAAGCCACACACACACATGATTAAACATAAAAATCAATCTTAAAAACAAGTATCAAACGATCAGATAATACAATTGATAAATACAGAAATAAATTCTGCTTGAAAGTATTAGAAATATATAGGAAATACATGAAAAAATTAAACACCCTAGCAATAAAAATCAAGGCAGTCAAAACTACATTACAATGTATTTATTCAGGCTATTATCAAGAAAAGCTAACAATGGCTATCATCAAGAAAACTAATAACAACAAACGATGGTTAAGGTGTACATGTATTGGCAGGGAGAATGTAACCTAGCCACCTGGTATTAAAATAACTATGTAGGTTTCTCAGAAAACCAAAACAGAAACCAAGCCAGAACAAAACAAATAACACAACAACAACAACAATGTGATCTCATTGTTTCATTCCTGGGTGTTATTCCCAAAGAAAAACAAAATAGGCATGTAATAGAGACTCCGGCGTGCCTATGTTTACTGTCACTATTCACAGTGATCAAGTGGCAGACTACCCTGGGTGCCCATCAACTGATGAAAGGATAAAAAAAATGTGGCAGATAGATATATACAGTGGGCTTGCCACAAAGAAGGAAATGATGTCATCTATAGGAAAGCAAATGGACCTGGAGAGAAGCACAGCCTCGTAAAGACTTTCCTATGTGGACCATAAATGGGGAAAACAGAGCATGAAGCAGCAGAGAGATTATGTAGGGTGATGAGGGAGCAGACCTGGGGAGAGTGAAAGTGGGGCAAGTCTGACTATGACAAAAGCATATTGAATGCATGTGTGAAAATGTCATTCACAAGGAGGCAAGGCACAAACTAGGGTAGTAGGGGCTCTCAAAGGTACAGTGAAAGACTGAAGAGAAGGGGTGGGGCTAGAGACATGGCTCAGTCAGTAAAATGCTTGCCATGCACCAATAAAAGATGGAGCTGGGTCTCCAGAACACACTAAAAGAGAGATGATTAGAAAGGGGGGAGAGACAGAGAGACAGAGAGACAGAGAGACAGAGAGAGACAGAGAGACAGAGAGATAGACAGACAAAGAGACAGAGAAACAGAGAGACAGAGAAAGCATCTGTTCATATCTGTGCACACACGTGGACATGTATGCATGCACATATACAGAAGTCTGAGGAAACTTGGTAAGTCCTTAGGCCTTCCTGACAGATCTCCACAACAGCGAGTGAGTTGGTCACTAACCCTCCCACCATCCTTTTTGAGCCATGTTTTAAGATCACAAAGGCACAGACCTTAAACCTACATCTTTGGGCTTATATGTGAACTCTGTTCCCTAGACCATGTTTGATGATGAAATCAGTCTGTTAGGGCCACCAAAACCACATTTTTTTTGATAGAAAATTAATTGAAACAGGAAAAAAAATAACCTTCTGAAAGCAACTCTGAAAATGCAGGTATTAAGATGAACAATTAATTAATAAGATATAAATACATGTAAAAGGATTTACTAGTTACCCTAATATAGGGAAGGAAACACAGTACCCCAACTAGATACCCCATGCTGGCCAATAAAAGCACCTACAATTCTTTATGGCTTGCTTCCTTTCCAAATATTAACCTGAGAAGATGTACTGATACCATGCTGTGGGTGACATCTTAGCTTCCTCTGTGGCTCAGGAATTGCCTCTCAGCAGGTGACTACATTGTGTTATACAAAAGAAGGATATATAAAATAAGGAAGACACAGGATGTGCATTCATCCACCGTGTCTGTAATTAGCAAATGTCTCTGCTTTGAATCTCCAGATCTGCAGAAGACTGCACTCCCTTTCTTATAAATTATATTTATTTATGGTATGCATGTCTGTGTACAACTTTCAGAAATCAGTTTTCTCTCTTCACCATTCGGATTCTTAAGATTGAACAAGGGTTGCCATGCCTGGTCACCAGGCTTTATCCAATGAGTGGTCTCGTCCACCGGAGGGAGGGTGTGTTGCTAATGAGCTCCTCATGCTGCATTCCAGAAGAAACTAGCAGTGTCTTTGATCACTGCTGTTCAGAGCTTGCATATCTGGGCATTTCTTTAACCTTCCATAATGGTCTTCAGGAGGCAACCAGCATTGCCCATGCAGGGAGACTTCACCCATTAGGGGACTGCAGCCATGCCTCTCAGTCCGTAGTCACATTATGATTAAAATGCTGTATGTATTAAGGTGTCTCCCTTTTCCACACAGAATGACATATAACCTCAGGGCTGGAAGGAGGCATATCTAATAACAGTATGTGACTTTTTATTACTTTCTTTTCATTTTTTTTCTATCAAAGGATAAAATCAGAGATGCCTGCCTCAGCCCTTTCAGCCTCTAAGAACCATACATCCTCTTCTGTACTTATTGAAATCTGAGCTCTTTCCACCCCCAGGGTGAATATTTTGGTTTTCTATCATTGCCTTATCTCACCCCAAAATCGAGATAAAATTCCAGCAAGTTCTAGAAAGCTGAGTGCTGACCCATGCAGCTGGTCAGGTATTGTGACTGCTCCTGGGAGCCTTACAGCCTAGAGAGGCTGATGGAAGAAGCAAAAGTCCCCTTTCTGAGTATGCCCTTGGATGTGTGACATGCTGCAAAGCAGGGGTGGAAGGTACCACAGTAGTTAAAGGCAGAGACAGGACCACATCAGAAAGGCCAGAGCATGCATGAAGACAGAAAACCAGCATGGGATCTGAAGGATAGTGTAAGAGTTGAGAAGTCACTGAAGGGCCTGGACAAGTGCTACTCCCTGAGGGGAGAGTGCAGGAAAGTCAGAGACTGGAAGATACTTAGAGGAGAGGCAAGGGGTGAAGGTGGCAGGCAGATACAGGCAGAGTCAGGAAGGCTGGCATGAAAACTGCCCAGCTCATCCATTTGGCTGACTTGCCTTCCTCTTCTCTTCTGCCTTGTTTCCCCCCTTCCCCTCCCTGCCCTCTTCTATCTATCCTTTCCTTACCTTCATTGCTTTCTCCCTTTACTCTTTGCTTTCCTTAGAACCATCCCTCCACCTTCTCTCCCTCCCCCTCCCTCCTGCTTTTCTTCTGTCTGTCCTTCCCTCTCTCCATCTACCCATTAATCCAAACTTCCCTCTCTCTATTTCTACCTCCCTAATTTCTTTTCTTTATCTTCTCCCTTCTCTTGTTTATTCTCTTCTCTCTCTGAATTGAAAATTAAATTAGAAAAACAGGTAAAAAAAATTGAGATCATCCAAATATCTGTCCTCCAGCTTCCACAGTTATTAACTTTATATAATGCTGTTGTATGGGTTTCCTCAACAGCAGCTGCTTCCAGTCTCATTTATTTTGGCGCAAAGCCAAGATTATGTGTTCTTTTCTTGGTAAACATTTCAGTTTTCACTTCTCAAATCAGACTTCTAAAAATATTGGACACAAAGTAATTTTCAACTGGAGAAGTCAGACATTTTGAATAGTAGACAATCTCATGGCTAGGCCTGCTGGGGACTGCCCCGTGTTGTTGAACATGCTCAGTCACATGTATTCTCCATAAATTAGTACAGAAGTGTAGCTAGTTCTGGATTGCTTGTCTTGCAATTTCTTGCAGTGGCTTGTCCTTCAAAAGGATCCTGTCCTTTCCATGTTAGCATCCTCTCATAGTCAAGACCTGGAATCGGTATCCTCTCAGGAGTCACAAAGCAGTTAACAGGATCCATTATCATGTGCTCACTGGCTGGAAAACTTTTAGGGCAGGGACTTTCCAACTTTCAACACTGGTCTCTAAAGTAGAGGATGGAAGGATAGAAGGAGGGCTCCTGGCTGAGTCTCCCCTGCATTTGACAGGCTGTCATCTACTCTCAGATCAAAAATGTTCTTGTTTTAATGTCAGACTTTTCCACTTTAGGACAACAGGGGGATCCACTTTAAGATGGGGGAATCTTAAGATTGTATTTTGATAGCTCTCTCACCGTGTCTGCTAGAACACTTGAGGTTCATATGTGGCTTAAGTAAGTTCCCTCGGACACCAACTACCCCACAGATGGTAATAACAATATTCCTGGGGTGAGAAACTACATGATGGACATCTCCAACTGGTGTGCAGTGAATTTTGTCTTTGTTTAGATTTTTCATTATTGTTTTTATTACTTGTGTTTCACTATGAGGCAAGCAATTCTGTGCATTGGAGTCAGGTGTTCCCTTTCTTCTCTGCTCAGACATGATTTCTATTTATTTGAAGATACGTTTTCCATTTAAAAAACATTAAAAGCTAGTTTGTCTTTCCTTTTCCTAGAGTAAATGGTAGTATACACACGATAGGCATGTTCTACCACAGTCTTATATCTTCATCATCCCAATGATCTAAGTATTTTACAGGTTCATCTACTTCCTCTTACTGAACTCCAGAGGGCAATGCATCATATGCCATTCAACCAAGCCTTGCTGGTGGGCACATAGATGTCCTATAGACTTGCCATTGCAAAGAGTTTCAGTCCAGAATCAGCTACACGTGCCTCTTCATGTTTGGGCTGGAATGACCATGGAGTAATTCCCTAATGAAACATGGCTGTAATGAAATGGGAATATGCGAGGTCTTCCACAGGCTCTCTAGCACATCTTTATAAGGCTGTACCATAGTGAGCATCTTCACTACATGATAAGGATATCTTTCACATGGCTACAAAACTGCCAATCTAAAAGGAAAACCATGGATCCCATTACAACAGTGGTGGTATTGGTGGTGGTGGTGGTAGCAGAGAGACTAGAAAGGGTGGACTCACCAGGTGCCTAGGAATGGCCCAAGTAAATGACTCTGGTTTATTGATGAATTCAGGAAAGAAAGCCACCATGATTTGATGTAGGATCAAATCCAGAGCTGGATGTAAGAAGACACCATTCAGAGTTGTGTCACTACTTCTAAAGCAGAAACTGATTTTAGACATGAGTGTAGCATCTTATGCACACATCTGCAGCATTGTAGAGGCTCTTATTTATGAATGAAAAAGTGATCATTTTAATTTTCTTACTCTTTTCTCCTCCCCTCCTAACCATAGGAGAGAGGGGGAGGAAGGAGGGAGAGAGGTAGGGAAGAAAAGACAGATGCACACAGAGACAGACAGAGGCACACACACACACACATACACACACACACACACACACACACACACACACACACACACACACGGGGGGGGGGGGGGGAAGGGAGGGAGGGAGGGAGAGAGAGAAAACCTCTGCATTTCCCTTGCTTTATGGAACTCTTTGTTCTTTGGTGGCAGAACACTTTGGAAGAACATTTTTGAGATATGTGGAAATGTTTAGTGAGGCGAATATCCCTGATGCGCTGAAGAGGTTTAAATGGAATGAAATGAACATCTGGCATTTGAATTGTGCCTACAGTTAGGCTCATCTAGGGAGTCCCATATCCTCCCTAATCCTAGCAGCACCTCCACAGGAGATGACAAATACATCTTTAACAACCAAAATACTGCTAGAGAGGTGCCGGAATTAAGCCCAGTTCTTTTGGCAGAAACACTACAGGGGCTGAGCCATTTGATACAATCCAGACACCACACCTGGCCCCTTCTTTTTTGTTTCTCATTCAGTCACTGCCAGTCCATCCTTAGCAAGTCAGTTTCCTTGTCAGCTCTACATGGACCTATCTGATAGACATCACTTTCTTTTATTTATGGAGACTGACTCTGCACAGCATGAGTCCAAACACAACTTCTATTTCCTAGACCTATTTATAAGAGTCATGTATATTCCTAGAAACTTCTTTATGTATTTTACCTTTCTTTGTATGTGTGCACATGATGTGTGTGTGTGTGTGTGTGTGTGTGTGTGTGTGTGTGTGCTTGCGTGCATGAGAAGAGGGTAGTTGATAACATCAGTTATCTTTCTCAACTGCCCTCTATCTCATTTCTCTTGAAACTGTGTCTCTCTCAAGGTCCCAGAGCTCATAAATTTGTCAAACTGGCTAGCCAGAAAGCCTCAGTCATATGCCTGTTGCTAACTACTCAGTTCTGAGATTACAGGCATGCATGCCATCATACCTGGCCTTTTACATGGGCCTTAGGGGACCAAAATCTGGTCCTCGTGACTGCAGAAATGCCTTAGTGTTGAGGGTATCTGTCTCCCCAAGCCTTAAATTTTTACTTCCTTAGATGGTTTAACATTTATTTCTTTTATGCATGTGTAGATGCACACATGCACAACAGGCAATGTGTGAAGGAGACATTTTGCTTGACTCGGTTCTCTCATTCAACTGTGTTGGTCTCAAAGTTTGACTTCAGATCTCCAAGCTTGGCAGCAAGAACACTTACCTGTCAAACTGTCTTGCTGTCCCTGTTGTTACTTCTTATCTGAAGTACATGGAATACATACCCCACTAATGTTGAGTTTATTTGGAAAGAAGCTGGAGGGCAGGGGTATGAAGAACAGATTTCAACACGAACAAAGACGTGGACTCTATTTTTCACTTTTTCTTGAGTCTGGAGTCAGTTTAACTTTGTGAACTTGATTCAGTTACTCAAATCACTCCAGTTCTCTGTCTTGATTGTCTCTACTTACAAAGTGCAGGAGGGAATGCCTGCCCTGCCCTTTCATGGAGTGGTTGTTGAGAAAAAATGAGTGGCCCTGGTGTCAGCCACTTGACATAATTTTCAGAGACATTTTTAGTTTTCTTTGCAGTCTTTTTCCAGATGTATAGCTGCTTTCTGAATTCATGAAGGACACATTTTAGTTCATATGTCAGAATAGAATAGAGCAAGGTTTCCAGTGAATACAGTTGTAGAACTTAAGAGTCTGATAGCATCGTGCTTAGTTTGAAGTGTATGACAAGAGTGCAATGTATGTGCACACACATGTGTACATACAGTCATACAGAATACTTATGAGGAAATTACATATTTTTAAAAAAGACCATTACTCTAGTCGATGCTAAACATGAAAGTGGATAACCAAAATTTATGCAAACAGTTTTGAAAAAATACTGATTATAGCCACTTGAAGAAAAGTGGATTTAATGACAGGAAGTGCTTGATGTAGATCTTTCCCAGAGATCCTGAAGAAGTTTTAGGGACACTTAAAAGCATCGCAGAAATTGATGCCACACATTGGTAATCACATGTTATTTACTTTCAGAGATTTCTTGACATCAGATACTAGCATTTGTCCTTTCCTTGTCACGGCGAATGAAGGAGGAACAGTAAAGACAGCAGAGGGGATGGCTTCCTAATTCAATCACAACAAGTAGAAGACAGAGAGTCTTGGAATATCAAATTTAATATCTACCACTGGTTGACATGCTTATAGAAATCAGGTGCAGTGTGGTTTGCCCTAATACTTCTGTTCAGTGGCTTGTTTTGTTTATGGTCAATTTTCTCATCCAAGAATGATATGAATATCTTAAAAGGCAGAATTTAGTCATCTCCCCGTGATCATCCCAAGTCACTTCATACCGAGTTGATGTCTGAAACTGTAGTTATTACATAACACTATCATCGCTATATTTCTTCCTATTCGCAAATGTCTAGACTAAAATCATTCATTGAGACTGGCTCTCATTATGCAGCTCTAGCTGGCCTGGAATTTTCTATCTAGGCTAGATGACCTTGAATTCAAAGCAATTCACCTGCCTCCCCCCACTTCCTAGTGCTGAGATCAAAGGTGAGTACCATCTTGCTTTTTAAATATTAATTTCTAATTAATTGATGAATTAGACTCAGTAAGAGATAAGTAACAATAAAACAACAACTGTATCAGTGTATGACATTAGTCAATAGCAATCCTTCTATGATTTGGGACCATAGTTTAGTAGAGTGCTGTGTGCCCAGACTCAATCACTGTGATCCACAATTGATGTGACGGTGGAGGCAACTGCTGAAGGGACAACAGGAAACAGAAATCTACTTCCCACCAGGGAATTCTGGGTAAAAAGATGATTCACACCCCAACAGACCTTCCTGAGATTTCACTGCTGCTTAGAACAGCAAAGAGTTAGAAGGCATGGCTGCCACATAGTATATATGTCTGTAGAATTAAACAGTGAGCTGAAAAAAATTGAATCATTCATGCATGGTAAAATAAAATACAAATTATGGGGTCTTCAGAGGTGGCTTAATGGAAGAATGCTTGCTATACAAACATGAAGAGCTGAGTTTTGACCCCCAGAACTCACATAATGAAGTTCAGGTTCAGGGAGAGACCCTGCTTCCAAAAATAATGGGAGGAGTGTTTAAGGAAGACATCGAACATTGAGCGCTGGCCTCCATAGTAGTCACATATGGGTGAGCACACACCTACCAATGATGCACAACACACTTACACAGAGACATAAATTTAAAACCAGGTATGCATGCCATTCATGTGATTGTAACTGTTGTAACAGCTACATGAATCATTTCAAGCAAATAAGTAGGAAGACATGGGAATGTTTATATCTGTAATTTTCCACTAGTTTTCCCAAATCACATTGACTGTGGTAATGGAAACTGAAAAGGGAGAGCATGGCTGAGGCGCACTTCTACTTTCTCTACAGATTGTTCTCACTTGAAACACACACCCTGACAGCACAGCTGATGTCCTACAAACTTCCCTAGCCATTGACCAAGAGTGTATGTCCTAGTATTGGTATATGTCCTCCTCAGTCACAAGCCACATAGTCGCCATCTTAACTCCTAAAAGCACGTACTTGACACCTCACAGTGCTCAGCGCAAGCTTTCTCTTTGGAACTCTTTCATCCTGTATTCAAGAGCCACACCCAGTACTGTATACAACTGCAGTGTGTTTATTATGTCATAATTGCAGGCTCTTTGATGATGTGTCCATTAAGTTTTTGCTTGAAATTTAAACTATTATTACTTAAATGTGGTAATGCATTTTAAAAATTAGATTGTTCTTGGACAATTTCATATATGTACATGATGTCTGCTGACCCGTCTCATCAACTACCTCCCTACCATCTCTGTCTATTCTCTTCCTTTGTATTTAGCTCTTGTTCATGTTCATGCCTTTTTATCTTGTTTGATGGCCCAGGGCCATCTGTGTGACTGGATTTGCAGTTGTCTACTGGAGCCTGGTATGCTCAGCAAGAGATCCACAAAGACAGTAACCCTGCCTCTCCCAGAATCCATATAGCCAGTGGTTCAGAGGTAAAGAGGAGAGGTGCCCTGGGGTCATTAGCTGACAGTTGTGCCTGTCTGGTGTGAGTCCAGAGCAAACCACTCACCACGGTTGCTGTGAGTTAATGACTGCAGTGTTTGTTTCACATCTAGACTGTCTATGATGTCTTCCTGTATACCACATATATGACACACGTGAAAGACAAGACTGCTTTCTCATGCCTTGGCTGAGATCTTCACTCTGCTCTGATTAAGGAAACAGGATTTCCATTCACTCTCACTGTATTTTATTGTGTTCTTATTTTGTACATTCCTTCATTGAATGGTAAGTAGAGTTGAGGTTTATATTTTACAGTTACTTGTCCTGTGTGTGGACTTTTTCCTATTTAAGGAATGTTTTCCTATTTAAGGGATCTCAAAATGTCTTGCCAAATTTCTGGTACACACTTGTTTTCTCATTTCTGTATTCATTTATCTACCTTTTATCATTTAAATCGTCACTTGAGTTGATTATTTTTTATGCTTGGTGTCAAGTAGTGAGTTATGGCTGCTATTTTGCCACATCCGAGCTTAGAGTCATTTTAGTGTGCATTTAAAAAATTACCACAAACTTCATGGCTTAAAACAACATAAATGTACTGCAACTGTCTCCTTAGAGTCTCACCAGTTATCAGGAAACCATTGGCAGATCTATGTTCCCTCAGCAGGTCTAGCAGAGAAGGTTACCAGGCTTTTCCCAAGTGGGGCTGTGTTTATGCCTTGCCTGGTAGCTGATGCTTCAAATGTCAGCACTGGGGGGGGGGGTGAGGTCATCTGTACCCCATTGCTCATCTGTGATCATACCTCTATGCCTGACCTCTTTTTACCTTCACAAAGCTGTGACTACACTAGATCAAACCAGTCAGTTCAGGGTGTTGTTTCTGTATGATGGTCAACTAACTCACGGTTTTTCATCTACAAAGTCACTGTCAATCTTGGCTTGTCATCTGCCCTAGTTTCCTCTCTGCTCCTGTGATAAAATACCCTGATCAAAAGAATCTCACAGGAGAAGGAGGCTTGTTTTAGCACACAGTTCCATGGTACAGTCCATGACTGCTGAGAAGTCACAGTGATAGGAGCATGAGAGAGCTGGCCACATCCTATCCACAGTTAAGAGCAGAGTCATGGTCATGCCTTGCTTTCTTCTCAACTTGCCTTCTCTACTCTTGTACATTTTAGAATCCCATTTCTGAACACACACAGGGTGGGCTTTTCATGGCAAATCAACTAAGACATTCCCTCATTGTCGTGCCCATAGACCAATCTAATCCAGATAATTCTTCACTGAGTCTCTCTTCCCAGGTCATTCTAGGTTGGGTCAACTTGACAGTCAGTCCATATCATCACATCATAAATTTCTACAGGTGATACACACCAGGGCATGGACTTCTCTGATTATCTACCTTATCCATCAGTGTATCTATTTCAGCTGATGGAAACTTTTGCACTGCATTGATGTATTCTTTTATTTTAAAATCTTACTTTTAATTCTGTGTCCATATGATGGGTTGTGTATATGACTGTATGAGTAGCTACAGTGGCCAGAAGAAGGTGCAGGAGCTCCTGGAGTGGAGTAATAGATGCTGGGAACCAAAGCAGATCCTCTCTAAGTGCAGCAAGCCTGTCAGCCAATAAGCCATCTCTCTGGCTCACTGTTTTCTTATACTACTCTTGGGATGTGTGTGCTTAAATTGCTGTTATATTTTCTCCATTATGTGGAAGTATTCATTATTGAGCCGAGTAGGGGGAAAATACCTTTATTTAAGACAAAATTTCTAATAACAGTATCTACATACCTCAAAGCCTTGTAACATTCAGGAAGTTTGATCTTATTTATATGTTTTAATAAGTTGTATTTTCTGGGGATATGTTTACTTTGTCTGAACTCTTCAGTTCATATCCATAAAGTACTACATTTTAAATTTCTGTGGGGCAGAATTCCGCAATCCATTGTCCAATACTGACTTGGGTGGTCTGTTTTAGATTTTCTTCCCCTCAGATGGACTTATTAACTTTATCATTATTTCTTTTGTATCTTCTTATTCAACTTTGGTACTTTCCAGTCTTACTTTTATTAGCTGATTCTTCTCACTCTCACTTGGGCTGTTTGCTACTCTTCTGGTCTAACTTATTCTACAGGATATATGTTTTATTGGTTTTCAGCTCTTCTTTCATCTTTTAATTTTATTGAGATTTAATTTCTATAACTCAGACCTCATCATTTTAAATTACATAGTTCAGTGGCTTTCCATCACAACTGTTGAATTCCAGAACATTTCTTTTTTACCTTGTTATTATCATTTTAATTCACTTTAAATTAATTTTATAATTAGAATAAAATGTGATGAATTTTAATAAAGCATTTTTATACATATGCATCATTATAGCTCCTTCTAATTTACCCCCAAACCTAGCTGCCCAGTTTCACCCCAACATGATCTCTTTGCTTGTCAACTTTCTTCCCTCAAATGGTCCCTTAATCCAGAAAAGTCTTTAACATTTTCTCAATTCATTAATTACTAATCACTACCCATTCTTGTCCATGAGTGTTCCTATAATAGATATTTAAAGTAAATGAATCACACATTATACATGTGACAGCTAATGTCCAGCTTGATCACTTAGCAATGACACATTTAAGGTTTGTTTTTCTGATGTCATCTAACAGTACTTCAGATGCCTCTTTTTATGGTCCAGTTCTTTCCATTTTGCTACTACAGTGTTTGTTTATCAATATGTAAGTTGATTAGACTTCTGGCTGTTTTAAATTTTTTTCTGGAGTTATTTTTTCTTTTTTTGTTTGTTGGTATGTGGTTGTGTGTGTGTGTGTGTGTGTGTGTGTGTGTGTGTGTGTGTGGTTTATTTGTATGGAGTCTAGAGGAGGATGTCAGGTAACCTGCTTCATCATGCTCCACCTAATTCCTTTGAAATAGAGTCTCTCGGTGAACTAGAGCTAGGCTGTTGACCAGCAAAGGGCAGCCTACTGTTTCCACACTCCCCAGCATCTCCCACATCCTGGAGTTAGGAGGATGTGCAGGATACCACATCCTTGGGTTCAGGAGATTTGAACTGAGGCCCTTATGCTGTGCAGAAAGTATTTTAATCCACTGAGTCATCTCCTTAGCCAATTTCTAATTTTGGGCCTATAAGTAATCACTCTATTAACATATTTATATGTTAATATATGTTAATATAATATATATATTACATTTTTGGTATATATACATATCTTTACATACATGTACACACTAGGGAATGAAATCCAAGTCATACAGAAATACCACACTTGACTTTCTGAATAAGTATCATAGCTGCACTATTTCAATTTCCATCAATGATCATAGCATCTGTGTGTCCTCACTGACCTCTGCTATCAGGTGTCCAGCACAAGGGCTATAAAGTGGTACTTCTCTCAGCTTTTGATTGACATTTCCCTAAAAACAATGGATTGGGTGCAGTTTTCTATACTGACTGACTAGTATATATCTTCTCTAAAGAAAGGTCTACTCAAATCTTGTGTGTTTATTTTGATGGGCAAGTGGTCTTTATATTATTATTATTAATTAATTAACTTATTCACTTTATATCTGGCTCACTGCCACCTCCTGGTCACCTCCCCTCCAACAATCCTTCTTCCATCCCCCCTCCTCTTCACCTCTGAGAGGGAGAGAGCCCCCTGAGTACCCCCTTACCCTGACACATCAAGTCTCTATGAAGCTGGATGCATCTTTTCCCACTGAGGCCAGACAAGGTAGCCCAACTAGAATACCATATCCCACAGACAGGCAACAGCTTTTAGGATAACCTCTACTCCATTTGTTCGGAACCTACATGAAGACCAAGTTGCATATTTGCTACATATGAATGGGGAGGCCTAGTTCTAGGCCGTGTATATTCTTTGGTTGGTGATTCAGTCTCTGAGAGCCCCATGAGTCCAGGTTACTTGACTCTGTCTTCCTATGGAGTTCCTATCCCCTTAGGGCCTACGATCCTTTCTTCTATTCTTCCATAAGAGTCCCCAAGCTCCATCCATTGTTTGGCTGTGAGTGTCTGCATCTGAATCAGCTGGTGGATGGAGCCTCTCAGAGGACAGCCATGCTAGACTCCTGTTTGTAAGCACAACAGAGTATCATTAATAATGTCAGGGATTGGTGCTATGTGAAGGACTCATGTTGACCTAGTTATTGGCTGGCCATTCCCTCAGTCTCTGCTCCATCTCCAATCCCTGTATTTATTGGAGACAGGATAAGTTTGGGATCTAAAGTTTTGTGCATGGGTTTGTGTCCCTATTGCTCCACCAGGGTACTTGCCTTGTCACAGTAGACAGCCTCCTCAGGCCTGATATCCCCAATGATGTGAGTCACAGCCAAGATCAACCCCATTGATTCTTGGGCATATTCTCTAATTCAGGTCTCTGTCTCTTCCTGGAGATGCTCACTAACTCCACCCCAGTGACTTGAAGATATTTCCATTCATTCTCATGGCCATATGGTCATCTCCCTTGCCCCTCCCCATATCCAACCCTGACTCCCCCACTATACTTTTGATCCCTTCCCTCACCCAGTTTATTGATTTGGGACTGTTCTCTCAAATCTTTAATCAAATGCATCATCTGCAAGTATTTTCTGTCATTCTGTAGACTGTCTTTTTACTTTCTTAATAGTATCCTTTGAATTTTAGAAGCTTGATGGTTTTAAAGATTTTTTTCATCTAGGTGTACATGTGTTGTTAGTGTATGTGTACATGTGTGTGAGTGCCCATGGTATCAAGAAATGGGCAATGGACTCCTTTGGTCATCACGAGTTACAGGTGTTTGTGAGATGCTTAGTGTGGCTGCTTGGAACTGAATTCAGGTCCTCTGCAAGAGCAACATGTGCTCCTAACCACTCAGCCATTTCTCCAGCTCAAGGTTAGTATTTTAATTAAGTTTAAAATACCTGTATTTCTGTGATTATTTTTACTGTTACTGTTATACTAAATAAACCTGTGCCTAATCCAGTTACAAAAATTTATACCTATGTGGACATAGAAGTTTCTTATTTTGTAGTAAATATTTTTGAGCTATTCTGACACATTGGATATGAAGCAGGGGTACACATTGTCTTCTGGGTAGATTCCAAACTTCTTAGTGCTATATGTTGAAAGATCATAGTTCCCCTCAGTTGAATAATATTGATTCCTTTGTCAAAGTTCAGTTGACCATGGATAGATAGGTTCGTCTCCTTTTATCCATTCTGTCCCATCAGTCCAATGCACCTGCTCCTTCACCAGTATTGATCCCTTTTGATGAGTACAACTTTGCAATCAGTTCTGAAATGAGAACACATGAGTCCTGAGAGCTGGGATGTCTTTACTCAGGTTGTTTGTGCAGGATTTCAGAAACAGATTAGCTCCTTGGCAAGGAGACCTGGTGAAGAAGCCCTGTTGTTTGCCATGGTGTGCGTGTGGGGGGGGATGGAGGGGGGATAGATGGAGTGAAGAACAGCATAACAAACCCCAGAGAATAAAATGACTTTGAATAAAATTCTTATAGCAGCTGGAATTTAGCTAACTCAATCAACTTCCCTAACTTATGTCTTCCATCACTAAGGATTACCATGTCACATGTGGTTGCTTTGTGGTTATATTCAAATAAAATATTGAAAGAACTCTACCTACTGGAGGGCAAACACCACATAAATAATTTTTGTAAAATTATCAGAATTAAAACTGCAATGATTAAACTTCCTATGTTTTTAGATCAGAAATTTCTTCTGGAAAACGTATCTGGCCACTTAAAGTTCCACCAATAAGAGAGTACATTCAATTAAAAATGCAGGCACAACACAAAAGACACAGCTCAGGTGAGATCAGTCCTTTGGGAGGGAATATGCTGTATATGCATAAAGAACACATCTATGAGTCCCACCTAAATGAAGGGCAAAGAATCCAGTAGGAAACTGGTAAACACTGAGACCCTGCAAGTCACAATGTGCCAATACCAACATTCATGACATGGTGCTCAGCACTACAGGAACTGAAGACAGCTGTGCAAAGCTGTGCACTCATTTCACTGTCAATACCAGTTATTCTTGTAGGGTATTGATGAGAATAAGTGATATGTTAACAAGTTTGTACGTAAATTTAAACATTCAAATTTTTGAAATCTAAGGAAGTCATCTCTCCTCTCCCTTTTACTGCCTCCACACTCTTTCTTTCATGTGCCCTCTTCACATTCATATCTTTTTCTTCATTATTGTTATAGACATCATCTTATCTGCAACTAGAGATAATTCAACTTAAAGCAATAGTCTGTATTACTTTAATTTTCTTCTTTTGCCTTATTGCTCCAGCTAGCACTATATTAAAAAGGAGTAGGGATAGTTGACAGCTCTGTCTGGTGTTTGTATGCTTGGTCATACTTTATTTTTAGTAATTGTAACTTTATCACAGCCTCCAGGCTATGCTTATTCCTCTCTTTAGTCCAGAGTATTGCCTCCCATATTCTTCTGGGGTTGATCTTCTGGTTATGAATTATTTTAACCTGTTTGAACCGCACAAAGTTTTTAGTTCCCATTTACCTGTGGTAGACAGTTTTGCTGGGTATATTAGTATAGGCTGGACATTATAGTTTTTTAGGATTTGAAATGTATTGTTCCAGAATCTTCTGTCATTCAAAGTTTCCATTGAGAAATTAACTATTATACTGATGGGTTGCCTTTTATATATGACTTGTGTTTTTTTCCTAAAGGTGTCAGTACTCTTCCTTTCTTCTGTGTATTTAGGGTTTTAACCATGATATAACATGGGAGTTGATTTTTCCCCATGGAGATTGTGTGTGTGGTGGTGGGGGGAGGTGTATTTACTATTTGATATACTGTGTACTTCTTGTTTCTGTATGAATGAGTCTTTCCCTAGTTTGAGGAGGTTTTCTTCTAGGATTTTGTTGAAGACCCACTCTACACCATTGATTCATCTTCCTTATGTATGTCTATAATTTGACATTTGTCCTTTTTATGGTGACCCATAGTTCCTGTGCATTTCTTTTCTATTATTTTTTTAAAATTTCTGTATTCTCTGCTTGTGTAGTTTAACTTTTCTGCTTTTTCTTAAAGTCTTTATGATCTGTCCTCTACTTGATGCATTCTTTATGACTTAATTCTTTATAAGATTTTCCCCTGAGTTTTCTATTGAGACTAGGTTACTGATGTTTTCAATTCTTTCTTCAATTCAGCTTCTGTTATTCTCAATAATTCTGGCTCTTTATTGAATTTGGTTTTTAAATCCTAGATTTTCTTTATCATGTCCACCAGTCTTATAGTTGTGCTTTCTTGGGCATTGTTGAGGCATTTATTTTCTTTATCTTCTTTAAACTATTTTTGTTTTCTTTAGAGTCCTTGAATTCTTTGTAGTTTATTATTATGCTTTAAAAATCTGTGTCCTGTGATTCATCAAGGCAATTATCACTGGAAAACATGTGTATGGGACTGGTTGCTTTTGCATCACATGGGGGTGGGTGGCATAGGGTATTGCCTTATTCTGTCACACTCTTTGTATTTTTGTGATGAAACCTGGGCATGTGAATTGCTTTTATCAGTTCTGTATCTAATGTTAACACAGGAGATTGAGACAAAGAATGAGCTGTTTGGTCCAGGTTTGGTGCCTGAATGTTAAATATGGTGTTGATGGAATAAAGTCAGGACAAATAAAGGCTTTGTGTACAAGATATATATCCTGGCCAAAGCCTGAACATAGGCAGTATGAACATATATGACCAGACTAGGCCTGGACAACTGAATGTGGAACTGGGTACAAATCTGAAAACTGGGAGAGGATGAATGGAGCATAGGATCAGTTAGACTCATCAGTCTAGACCTTGGTACAGGATGTGTGGGGTTAGACTGGGCCTGGAGATTGGATGTGGTATGTGAACAATGAAGTCAGGTTGAGACACAATGAGACACAAAAACATCTTGCATATTGTGTGTAGCATAAAATATGTTGATGTGGCAGCGTTTGTAGAACAATCAGCACAGAAAACATTACACATTTCCTTAATCTGTACTGCTGTATGTCAAATGTTAAAATATTTAATTTTGTTTTTGGCTTTATCTCTTTGTGTCTCTTTATGCACACAGTTGTATGAGTGTGTAGATGTATGCATGAGCAAACACGTGCACATGTGTGGAGTCCAGAGGTCACCATTTGGTATCTTTCTCTATCATTCTCCACTCTAGTATCTAATTTAACCTGGAGCTCACTGATTGGCTGGACTGGCTGGCCAATGAACTCTAGGGATCTGCTTATCTCTACCTCTCTGGCACTGGGGTTTGAGAACATGCCACCAGCCACAATCTTTTTGTGGTTCCTGGGGATCTAAACTAAGGCATTCACGCTTGTCCAGCAAGCACTCCATCCAAAAAAGACATTTCTACACCCCCAAATGTATTCTAAATAAAAACTGTCATCTTTCCATAGGTAGTTAATGGCCACTGGGGGAGAGATCATCAGTTCATCATCAGAGATCATCAGAGATTCTTCAGCACTGGTAAGATGTTTACATACATTTAAGAATATCTTAATGGAGCTCATTGGCTCCCTTAATACATGACAATTTAGAAAAACATCAGAGTAGAATGGGACTAGTTAAGAGTGTGGGGGGGTCAACAGGAGTTAGAAGAGGCAAAAGATGGTCATATACATTCTATATGAAAGTTTAATGAAAACTGTAATTATCATAACTAATATAGACAATAAAAAACTTACAAAATTATAAAAGCTATTATGATTAGAAGCAAATTCAAACGTAGAAAATAAACCTTTCTGTTTTTAAATCTACCATTTAGTTTAAAAGAAAGCTGTAGTATGCCTCTCATTACATGACTTTTCTTTTCTTTTCTTTCCAAACACATAACACTGACACATTCCATTGACTTAAGGAGCAGAGGGTAGAGTGGTATTTCAAAATCTAATGAACAGAAACAGAACAGGTTAGGAACAGAAGTCAAGAGAAACACCAGAGCCATGACTTCTCTGAGCCTGCTGTGGATGGTGGCCAGAGTCAGTTCCTAATAAAAACTGGCACTAAGTATCTCTCCACCAGAAGGAGAGAGGTTTATCAGCCTGAAATATAAGTGTGGGATAAGGCTCCTTTGTTGCTGAAAGAAATGATTCAACAAGGTGGAAAATCTGTAGACCACTGTCAGAGCCAAGAAAAGATTTAGCCAAGATCCAATCAGTGTTTCAAATTGTTCTTGACTAAGACAAGACCATGGTATCATAGAGGAGGCAAAGACTGTGGCAGAAAGAAAGATGAGTGTTAATGAGACACTATACTTGTGTGAACAAATATCTATTGACCCCAGATAGGAAAGTGACATCAGACTGAAGCATGGGTTTCCACCAAGGTCCAGTTTGGTGAACCAATGAATTTTATTGGAATTACTTATGAGATTATGGATGAGGAGTTACTTACAGGACCAGAAATCACTCAAAAACGACTGCATCTTCTAAGCTCACCCCAGTGTTGGTGACAATTCATAAAAGTGGGAAACTTGGTGCATACTGCACAGCCGTAGGCAGCTCAACAGGTTGGTAAGTCTCCCCTATTCTGGTGGCTTTGTTGGCTTGAGACTCTTCTAATTGGATCAGCTGATGTCTGCATCTTTTAGAAGCTTTGCTTGTCTAAGAATGTCACTAGACATTCTTGATGACTATAAAACTTGGAGAGGAAAGGACCCAGTGAATCTGGTAAGTTTTGGGGGCAATTTATTAGTTATTTATTTCTTGAGCTTAAGGAACTTCCATGCTGAATAGAATGTTCCATCTCTGCTTAGAATATCTGTTGTTTTATCTTCCTTTTAACATCCTGTATCTTGACATGCTTCCCTTCAAGATGTAAGGTTTTAATCTTGGAGAAAAATTCTAGACAACTTTGAGAGATCTGGTAAATTCTCCAAGGCTAGAAGCCACCTGATCAACATCAGATAAGACATGAAAAAAATTGAAAGCTAAATGTTTAGATTATGTTCTCTGTAGGATTTGCCTTGCTGTTTGGGAAGGTAGTGCAGACTACTATCACTATCTTATCTGGTAAGAACAATAAAAGAGACAATAGATGATAAAGCATGCCAGAAGTTACTTCTGGTCTGGATATACATAAAAGTGATTGGATTCACAGTACGGAGAAGAAGAAAGGGGAAACAGAAAAAAAGCACAGTTAAAGGATAGATGTAATCTAAATACATCATAACCACAGTGAAGACAACAAAATTGGACAGATTATAATACATCAGCAAGGTAGATAAAACCAGCAAAAGTATTGGCCTACTTATTAAAAATATTATTAAAACACTCCTGAAATTAAGTTGAGATGCAAAGAAGCACCTTTAAATTTAAAATGGAAATAACTTGAATTAGAAAGCAAATCTCATTACCAGACATAAAATGGAATGGCACATTCTCACTAAAAGGATAATTCACCCCAAGCTATGAAACTGATGAAGTTTGGATCATGCCATAGGGGCACTAAAGCATAGAAAGAAAACGCCAACAGGCACACAAAGAAATTAACAAAGCAAAAATTCATACCAAAAGACTCAAATGCCACACCAAGAATGAGACATATGAATCAGACCAGTAAAATAGCCAGTTTCTAAGAAAGAACCATTTTATGTGCATGTGTGTCGTCCCTCAGTCATTCTTCACCTTATATTTTGAGGCAGGGTCTCTCAGTGAACCTGAATATCACTAATTCAGTTACACTTGCTGGCCTTTGAGGACCAGGGATCCTCCTGTCTCTGTTTCCCAGCTAAGATTCCAGGTGTGCATCATCACACCTGCCATTTTCATGTGTGTGCTGGCAATCCAAACTTAAGTCTTTCATGCTTGCATAGCTGGCATTTTACTGACTGAGCTATCTCTACATAAAACAGTGTAAGAATCTTAAACAATAGCAGCATTATGTCAGTGATTCCATATAACTGTCTAAATAGGGGTGCTATGAGACAATGTCTTAGGGTGGAAACGTTTTATTTACTGTTCTGTTTAATGACATTCTTCTTGCTGAAATGAGTTTAAACTCTGAACATTTCCTGAGCAGGCAGTAATGGGAGCTACCCACAGACATCTCTTTATCTGTATTCCTGGCTTGCTCACTATGGTAGCCATAGTACATTTTACATAATACAATTTAACATTTTAAATGCTTTATATTGTCTACAGTGGAGGTTTTGGCATTAGAATTTAACTTATAGGGGCTAAGGAGATAATCTATATGATCTGTCAGTTCAAGGATCCAAATTAGATCCACAGAGCTCATGTAAAAAAAAAAAAAGACAGTCTGTGCTTGTAATTCCAACACAATGGAAGGAGAGAAAATGAGTCTCTGGGATTCAGTAGTCTCCTCTGCTAGAGACACCACACATTTCAAACACAGGACTCTGAGAATCCTAGCTGAATCTGACCTGAAAGACTCCCCTCTGAAGACTAGTTTTCATGCTCTAGAGGGTTTTAGGTAAGTTTCCTAAGGGATGAAAGCAACCAACAGTTCTATTCAGTTGTGATGACTATGGCACACAATACCCACAATGACCAGCACAGCATACTATCTCTAATGTTGTAATAGTGGCATTTGTATCTTGGTGGTAACCAACAGTTATCATGGTGGGACTCAAGCCCTACACGACAGGAGAGAAATCATACCTAGTACTGAAAATCTAGCCAAGCACCAATGACTGGCAAGGCCATGTACCCTAGAGGAGTATTTCTTAATACGATTTCCCTGAACAAGTCTAGTTCCTAACAGAGTCTAAATACTTATCCCTATTCCCACAGATAAGTGTAGCTCTTGCTCCTCATCAAAGAAGCTCCGTTTTGCAACAGATGGGAGACCATTACAAAAAAAATTACAAATAGCAGAAAACTAGTAATTATGGGGAGCAAAAAAAATTGATACATATACAACAGAACTCCTGCACTTAGGGAACATCTTCAAAGACGAGCAGAAACACCATAAGAGCCAGAGGAACAAAAATATTTGTTGTGAAATTTTGTCTCCCAGAAATGACAGGGAAGCTTCATTTATGATACTTCAACATGGGTATGGCTGCCCAAACAAGACCCGGACAAAGACACCTCTAATGGACTTGCTAATGCAGAAGGGGAAATCTCATGAGGTCCCACCTTAGACAAAGAACTATATGCCACTAATATCTGATGAGAGAATTAGTCCCCAGGGATGAATCCTTTAACAGTTATCTAATACCCTGAAATCATAGACACATAAGCAACACTAAGTAGATTCAAGAGGTTGTCCTTATATACTTATGCACACACACACACACACACACACACACACACACACACACACACACTTACCCACAGATGCCCATCGCACATATATAACAATAACAATTAAAGAAAAAAAGAACAGGAGGGACATGAATTAGACCCAGAGCAAGGTGGGTACATGGGATGGGTTGGAGGGGTGAAAAAGGGGTGTGTGTGATGTAATTATCTTTAATTTAGAAAGAAAAAATTAAATTATATTTTAAAAACTTTAGCTCCCCCAAAAGCAAACATCTATGTTTAAGCACCTGAAGTGAAGCATAGAATAAATCAGGACATCTTTGTAACTGAGAACATCAAGTGGGAATGTGTGGCATGTGACTAAAACAGCAACAAGTATATAATCCTCATTTAATTTGTTACCAAAACTCAATGTAAATTAAATGTTAAACATATACAGCATGGCTGTCCTCTGGGAAGCTCTACCCAGCAGCTGACTCAGACAGAGCAGACACCCATAGCCTAAAAGCAGATGGAGCATGGGAAATCTCATGGAAGAATAGGGGGGAAGGATTGTGGGCTGGAAAGGAATAGGAACTCCACAGGAAGACCAACGGTATCCACTAACCTGTACCAGTGGAGTTCTCAGAGACTGAACCACCAACCAAAGAGCATACACAGACTGGACCTAGGCCTCCCCACACATATGCAGATGTGCAGTTTGTTCTTCATGTAGGTCCTGAACAACTGGAGTGGGGGCTATTTCAAAAGCTGTTGCCTCTCTGTGGGATATGTTCTAGCTGGGCTGCCTTGTCTAGCCTCAAGGGAAGAAGATGCGCCTAGCCCTGCAGAGACTTGATGTGCTGGGTGTGGGAGGATACACAAGGTGGGGGGAATCTGCTCAGAGGAGAAGGGGAGAGGGATGAGGAAAAGATTATGGGAGGGGGTGACCAGAAGGGTGGCAGTGAGCAAGATGTAAAGTGAATAAATAAAAATATAAAATAATAAAATGTTAAAAATTAAAAGTAACAAAACAATAATGAACTTGGAATCAAGAGTAGATTATATTAGAGACAGAGCTGAAACTAATAAAAGAGCAAACAAAGAAGATATAAAAAAAGAAGATGAAATAAAAACTAGAAATTCATTCTTTTAAAATAGTATGAAGAGACTGACTTACCAAAGGGGAGAGTGAATACAAGAAGGAAAGAGAAAAATTAGAACTCCTTGGAGCTCTCATCAGAGTGCCAGTGGTGGGCATCTCCCTGTAGACGCCTGGGACTGAATGTGGCAGTGCATTTATACCACAGAAATGGATGAATGCTTCCAGTCAGAATCAGGTTTTCAGAAAGAGAAGATAACCTACTAGGTCTGGGGATGGCATAACCCACACTTAGGGTGAGTCAATCCACCTCAGCTAAACTAATCAAGATACTCCCTCCCAAGTGTGTGGAGGACCCTGTCTCCTAGGTAACTCTGCACTCAGTCAAGATGTCAA
The DNA here is from genome assembly GCA_030674055.1 of Rhabdomys pumilio. Lineage (NCBI taxonomy): Eukaryota > Metazoa > Chordata > Mammalia > Rodentia > Muridae > Rhabdomys > Rhabdomys pumilio. The sequence continues at coordinate 4,829,704 of JANHMN010000025.1, forward strand.
TCAATATTAACCATCACATATTTATGTGCATTTTATGTATGTAGTTTGTTATTTTAAATTAAGATTACTATATGATAAATAGTACAATATATTATTTTTGAAGTATGCTAATATAGAAACTTTAGCATGGTATCATTATATAGTGTATAAATTATGTTCTAATGTATATTGTATGCATCATATAGGTGATGTCTTTTTATATTACCTCCTTTCAAAGAAGAATTTCCTTCAAAAATCTGTTGCTAAAATATCACACCTTTAAATCAAGGCTATAAGGTCGCCAAGCTCAATGTTCATTAACTGAACTGACCACAGAATCTGACAAACTGAGGTGTCCTCAGTGGGAAGTCTCCCTGCAGAGGCCCTTTGATAAGAGTGGCAGGTAATTAATCCTTGTAAATCAATCTCCCCACTTAGCGCTAATGAATTAAGAACCACTTCTCAAAGACTGTCCAGTTTCTGGCTAATGAAGTGACAGCTAACGTGGCTGGGCCTGCTGTGTAGGAAGGCTCTGTCATACAGTAGATACATCCTCACATAGATTCCTGTCATCTTTAATAAGATCCAGCATGGATGGATCCGTCCATCCTTAGGGAATCAGCATAATGAGATGCTTTATTCTCTTATGTTTGTGCTTCCCACCACTCTCTTTGGAACTATAAGTAGAGAAAAGTCAAGGGTTTCCCTCTACTCTCTCCACTTTTTCTTATTTGGTGAAACAAAGATATCACTTCATAGTCTCTGGGGAGTTGACAGAAGTAGAAGGGACAAATGCATCAGAGTCCAGATGTTCAGGGTGCACAAAGGCAGCATGTTGCAAGACCTGTCTCCAAGATCCACGAGCATGAAGGGATCCTTTAAAAAAATGAACAGATTTTAGAAACAATGACTGAAGGGTGACTGCCATCATTTACTTCCAGTAGAGGAGATGCATAGATCAGCGTATTGCCAGCTGGCCAGCCTTTCTAGTTTTTTGTTTTGTTTTTTTTTATAGCCATGTTTCCAACACAGCTAGTTGTAATAGACCAAGTTGTAAGAGGTTTCCCCCTAGCAGAACACACAGACCACTCACATGCAAGAAGCTAAATATGATGTATGCAAGAAACATATCTCAGTTGAATGGGGCAGAGTTAACCCTCTGCCATGGTAAATACACAAGTTATCAGAAAGAGTGACTGTGGCGTTGCTGACCAGAATTAAAGAGAGAGTACAGGCAAGGAAAGTGGCTGAGAAGAATAGAGACGGATATATAGAGGCAATGTGTAAAAAGTGTGTGACAATCATTTTCTGGATAAGGCAGTATACCACATGGAGTGTGTAGCCTCTGGCCAAGTTCACAGTCATAATTTCCAAGTTTGTCCAGGGTTATTCTTGTTTCTTTTTTTTTTTTTTCATATGGCCCTAGGAAACCCTGTAAAAGAAAGTTAAGTGCCTGTTTCCTCTCTTGCACCCCACCTTTCCTCTATCTTGGTGTAATAAATCTTGCCTCTATTTTGCATACTACAAGAAGAGTCTGTGTCTTTAACCTCCTCTGGTACAAGACAGCAAACTACAATCCCAAGTTGATGTGTAGTGTCTGTGAATGTCCATCACCCTTGTTTCTTGAGTCACACACAACTGGGTCATGAGAAGTTCTGTCACACTCAAACTCAGCATCAATATGGAAAAGGAAGTGGGATCTTCTTGATGAATTAATAGACAAGGAGAGGTTAGTGGAATATGGAGGGGATATGCTCAAAATACAGTGTATATGTTTCTAAAAGTGGGCTCCTCTCCCCTTGAACAAGTAATTACTGCAATATAATAAATGTAGGAATGGGTGCACCTAAGCAAACATAAATATGTGTTTACAAAATGTAAAAGTGATCCTCACTGAGCCATCTCTCTTCATTTTGAATATACTCGTAAGTCAAGGTAGGAAAAGTTGGGCACTCCCTGGAAAGAGAGACAGTCTTAAGAGCCCCAGAGAAGACAGCACAAAAAACTGCGTTCTGTTTTCAACCTGGTCCCTGGCTGTTCATATGCCATGCTCCACATGATTTTATTCCATACAGGGACATGTAGAGATCTGCTTTTTGGAGACTGTATTTAGCTGAAGAAGATGATCATTGGGATAGAGAGTTTCAAGTATTACAATAGGGTCATGCTCTGGTCCCTGGTCTGTGGAGGAGCCACTGCAAGTAGAGATTTCAGATTCATAAATAAATTCTATTCCCTCCACAGCACACAGATCAAAAGCATGCCTGGACCTCTCTGGGCAGACCGCTCTCTTTGCAGAAGATGTCAGGGTCAGGTTGCACCTGAGCCGTTTCAAACAATAATTTTCTGTTCCAAGTCACAGCAGACAAAACCTCATGGTCATGTGAGACTAGGGTTCTATTTCATGCAGAGACATGCTCATGGGTCAGCTTGGTCACTGTGTTCCCCTTGACAAGTCACATGATCTCCAAATTGGCCTGATTCTTCAACTCTATGAAATGCCTAAATGTCCAGCGGGAACTCTTTTTTGCCTTACTCAGAAAGGGGGAGTGTGTGGGTGCAGAAATTTCCAGACAAACTAAGCACACTGATGTAAGGTGCCTCCAATTGCAGTGGCTTGATGGTTTGAGCTTTGAATTCAGAACAAACCTTGTGGGATCCAGAGATCTTCCTAGCTACTGAGTCACCTCTGGCAAATCCTTTCATCTCTCTCTGAGCCCAGGATCATTCCCCTTTATAGAAGGGGAAGAACAAATGGAGTTTGCAGGAACATTGCAAAGTAGAATAAGAAAAAGTGTATAATTATTCAGTGTAACCCACCAAGGTGACCTGGCATTTTGGCAGTTATGGAATGATTTATTCTTTTCCAGCTATTTACAGCTATCATCCTTATTGCTTACTCATTTTCTCAGACTCTAATAACCCAATTGTCTTAAGCCTGTCCTTTCACATGAGATAAGAAAACAAGCTCTGATTCCTTTCTCTTCACAGCACTCTGGGTCTTAAACATGGAAGCTGCACTGGAAAACAACTGGGCATATAGGCACTCCAGCTGTACAAGCTCAGCATGGGGAGCCATCCTCCAGCAGACAGCGTTTAAAGGGAACATTCCAGTAATGGATTTGAACATTGATAATTGATATTCTCATATGTATAGCCATCCATCCACCCAATGACTTTTTGATTATATCGCAGAATCAAAAACTTCAATATGAGAAAAGAACTTATATATGACTTATTATACTATTTGAAGGAGATTCAAGGAAGTTAAATGCAATTTTTATTTCCAGGTTGAGAAGAACATAAACAAAACAGACTAATGCATCCTGCCAGGCTGTTGGAAAGAGAATGAACAGAGCTTTGCTCTTCTCTAGGATCTCAAAGGGCTCAGGGAAAATGAAATGCGTGCGGAGATGGCTGTGAAGTGAGAGACAGGCACTTGGCATAGTCATGGGGGTTTTAATAGGATATTACTTCCAGCTAGAAGAAAAGATTGAGAACACCCTCTGTGCTATTCAAGCAGACATTTCCCTTTCTTACCCGCTTTTTCTTCTGCCGCCACTGTCTCTCTTCCTCTCTGTATAGTAGGAGTGGAACTGACCCCATTCCCAACATTAGACTTTGCTCAGCTGGTTAGGGTAGTATACTGTTCAACTATGGAAATTATCTTCCATATGGGCCCACGACCCAGTGGTCAAGATGTCTCAAAAGGGGAAAGTGGCTCAAAGTGACTCAGTATAGAAAATTCAAAGAGATGGAAAAGTACAGATTGCTGGGGCTGGGCAACCAGGTAAAGGGTTACTATGCAGGCATGAAGACACGAATTTAAAGCCTAGCATTCATGTCAAAAGCCAGGCATAGCTGCCTGTGCATGCCTGTAACTCTAATATCATGAGGTGGAGACAGGAGGATTGCTGGGGCTTGCTGGCTTCTAACCCATCTCCAGACTCACTACATAAGAGGGAATCTAAGGAATAAGATAGAGTAATTGAGGAAAACACCTGATGTGACTCTCTGGTCTCTGTGAATGCATGGGAATGAACATAATAAGCACATGTATGAGCATGTATTGCAGATATATACTTACCACAAATACATTGGGTCCCCTTGAGTGCATGGGGATAAACATAAGCACATGTATGTACATATGCTGCAGACACATATATACTAAAATATGTATACACACATGTAATTAAATAAATTAATAAAATTATATGCAGATTCCTAATATAATTTGGGTACCTGACTCTAGGTAAATCTTGAATTAATGATGTTTCAGAAGATACAGTTCTGTTGCTATGTAAAGTACCCAAGGTTAAATTGTGATTATTGTTATAGATTTATGTATTTTATATGTATATAGCATTTTGCCCGCATTATGTTTTTGCATCATTTATGTGTTCCCTTTCCACAGGGGTCAGAAGAGGACATTAGATTCCCTGGAACTGGAATTATAGACAATTGTCAGATACCTTGTGGGTACTGGAAATTGAACTCAGTCCTTTGGAAGAACAGCAAGTTCTTTTAAAAGCTGACCCACCTCTCACATTCCTAAGCTGAGATTTTAAGATACATTTAGAACAGTAATATTTTAATTTGGCCATTATTGATAGGTAGACATTGCATTTGTTTGTAATGAGGAAGTTATAAGGCAGCAATGGAGGGAGAGGTAAAGACGAAAGCACATAGAAGTATCTGGAAGATCACAAAGCACTGTGCTTGGGTGCAGTCAGGAGAGTTAAGAGATAAGTTAGAGAGTGAAAACAAGGAGTGGGATGAGATTTCAGAAAGTCTTTGGTCCTACACTGCAAGGCTTTAACATGCAGAAGAAGAAACCATTGGGAATTTTAAAGACAAGCTTGTTCCATACTGAGTTGTGCAGAGTGGAAGCGGGCAGATGTAGAGGACGGACGTTTAAGGAAATAATTATGGCAGAGAGAGCTGTGTGATAGACACATAATTAACACTCTTGCCAAGTGTCTCTTCTTTTTCAGAATGGGAAATTCACTTGTGCTTCCTTCCTGACATCAATTTGTGTTCTGGGAGTTGATTGGTTCTCTTGAAGCTTCCGCTGACTTCACTATCTTTCTTGGTTCCTGAGCAAGCTGGGGGTTTCATTTTACATCCATGCACATATATTCACTTTCAGTAAATAGAGATAAAATACATCTTTATTGAAACCCTCTTCCCATTCAAAATTCTTCAAGCTATCATCATTAGTTTAGATTAAAATGGGAAGCAAAAGATTTAACCTATCATAAACATGTTGATACGTATAGTATGGTTTTCTGTTTGTTTGTTTTGTTAACAATGATACTTAGCTTCTTGTTAACTTTTTCAGGTTTTTTTGAGGGGGTTGGTTATTCAAAATAACATGTGTTGGTTAGCTTAACAGTCATTTTGACACAACCTAGAATCATCAGGGAAGAGAATATTAATGAAACTTATCTAGATCAAATTGGTGTTAGACATGTCTGTGGAGGATAATCTTGATTGTTAATTGTTGTAGAAAGACCAAGCCCATTGTGACCAGCACCATACCCTGAGATGAGGATCCTGCACGGTATGAGAGGATAGAGCTAGCTGTTGCAAGCAGGCAAGTAGGGCTGTGTGTATTTGTTTCACTTTGTTCTTGACTATTGAGTGGTGACTAGCTGGCTAGTTCTTGCCTTGACTTTCTCTCAATGATGGACTGTAATTGTGAACCTAATAATCCCTTTCTCTTCTTATTTATTTTTTGCTATATTTTCACATAGCAACAGAATGAAACTAGAATTTGTCAAATAATTACCAAAATGCCAGATAACTACACCAGAGAGGACATACACAGGCTTTGGATTCAGTCTCCTTTCCTGGATGTCCTTCCACAATTGAGACAGAATTTTCTTAAGACATTATTGGGGCAGAGAGATGACTAAGCTGTGAAAGACAAGTAGTGCTCTTGCAGAGGATCTGAATTTTGTTTCTAGCACCCAAATCTGCTGGCTCACAAGTGCCTTCGATTCCAGCTTTAGAGTATCAGAAACCCTCTTCTGGCTTCTGCAAGGCACCTGAACCCTCTTAAATATGCCTTCCCCAACACATAATTAAAAATAAAAGAAATCTTTTTAAAAAGGCATTTTGAGTTTTCTTAAAAATAGTAATCCTTAATGTTGGAATACCAGATAAACTCCCTTCCATTTGGGATTAAATAGCCTCTTTGGGATTAAATGTGATAGTGGATTTTGACAATGAATGCTTTGCTTATAATACAGTGCCGGGAATGTTTGAAAACTGAGGTGAGATTTATAAAGTGTTAGTAAATATGTAAAAGTGACTCTGATAGGGACCAGAGTCATTAGCTTGGCCATAAATTCATGAGGTCCACTCTTTGTTTCTTTGTTTCTCTCTCTCTCTTTCTCTCTCTCTTCTTTCTTCCTTTCTTTCTTCCTTCCTCTTTTCTTTCTTTTCCCAACATAATATTTGAGAATTTCACACCACACACCCCAATCACACTCACTCTCCAATCCTCCCTTTACCTTGTGACCTACCTACCCTCAAAAAAAAGTAAAATAGTGAAAAAATGCCTAATTTGTGTTACCCATATACTCACTAGTGTATGATCAAACTCCCAGTGGCAAAACCCTTAAAGAAAACCCAGTCCTCTCTCTACCCACACTCCTGCTTCTGTATTTTTTATACCATTATTAAGAGTTCTCTTCAGTGACTTTCTGTCTAGACTGTCACTTCTTCTGGGTGTGGGTGTGGGTAGGGGTTGTCACAGAAGTATACTATGCCTTTCTTTTTCAACTCAGAGTTTTCAGTCATTGATGTTACTGTAAAATATCTTCCTGGCCTTTTACAATCAGCAGTAACATGGATCATGGACTTCTATATGATGTCTGGTGACAGCAAGGACCACAGACACCCACCTGGTATCCTATGTCAGTACATGTCACATATCTCAGTATGATCTGCAGTGGTAGAACAGATCATGGACATCAACATAGCCCTCTGAAGCACAGGCAAAGTGTTGCGGCCCAAGCTGCCCCACGTTGGGCGCCAAAAATGTTGAGAACCATAATAGCCCACGTTTGGGAGCCAAAATGTTGGGGACCGCTCTATCAGTGTTGGAACTTGCACTGCCAAAAGCCTTGGGGGCTAAATTGTTAGAGTCTGCACTGCCCCAGGCTGCTCCAGTCCACGGGTTGGGGTTCAGCAAGAGAGAGAGTGAGGATGGATGCGAAGAATGGAGACCAAACAGAGTGTGATTCAATCCCGTTTATTCTTCAGTCTCTCTTCCTAGTCCAAATCCCCAGTCTTGAGTTCCTAGTCCCTAGTTCCTAGTCCCTAGTGCCTCCAAGTTCCAAGTTACTTCTTCCAAGTGCTAAGTGCCTAATGTCTAATGCCTAATAACTAACTCCAAGTTGTACTTGTCTAATTCCAATTTCTTCCTCCAAGTGTCTAATTCTCTGATCCCTCTTCTGTCTGCCTCTCGCCTTTTATATGTCTCACTTCTAAGCCATGCTTCTAAGTCATGCCCTTAAGTTATGCCCTTAGGCCTTGTCTCTAAATCTAATATCTTATTCTCTTAAGTCTCAGCTCTAAATCATGCCTTTAATTCTCACACACCCAAGGGAAGATCCTAGGTATCTAAAATAAGATGTTATCAGAGTGTGCTCAGCTGATGTAGGCTAATGTAATCAAGTCTCTTGTCAGGGTATATGGCTCAAGATGGCTGCAAGGGTGATAGCTGCCTTCTGTTGCTCCCCACAGCAAAGGACATCAACATGGTTTCCGGAGCAACATGTGCCACAGGCACCAATATGGTCCCAGGTAGTAGCTCAGCACATGGACATCAATCTGGCTTCAGGTAGAAGCACAATCCACAACATCTGTCTGGCCTTTGGTGGTAAAACAGGCCATGGACATCAATATGGCCCCCAGCTGCAGTAAGACCATGGATCCAGACATGTAAGGAATCTTGCATCACATTAAGAACTGCCTCAAGACATTCTATTAAAAAAGAATGATGCTCAAACTTAAGATGTCACAAGACTGCTTACTGAAAATGTAGACTCCCAGGCTTAGCACTATGAATCTTGATTTAGTGGGTCCTATGGATTGAGTGTACAATATCTCTCTTAGGCTCCTGTGTGTTCAAACTGGTCCCCAGCTGGTGGTTTTGGAAGGTTATAGAACCTTTGTCCCCTACTGTAAGGAAGTATATCACTGGGGGAAGAACCTTGAGACTTTATACCCTGCCTCTACACCTTGTTTACTTTTGACTTTATGAACCTGGATACAATGTGATCAACCAGCTTCTTGCTCCTCTCACCATGCTTTCCCCACCATGATGGACTGTGTCCCCTGGAACTGTAAGACAAAATAAGCCATCCCTTTAGTTGTCTTTGTCACTCATATTGTCCCACAGCAACAGGAAGTATAGTTTAGATGGTAGGTATGAAAGGCACAGAAGGCACATTTTATGAACACAATGGCCCATTAGTGACATCTTGCAAGCAAGCTCTGAAGGCATGTCAAAGAGCCTGAAACTCATAAAACTCAGAAATCCGCCTGCCTCTGCCTCCTACGTGCTGGGATTAAAGGCATGCACCATCACTGCCTGGCAGGTATTTTCTTAATTAGTGATTAGTGTGAAAAGCCCCAGCCCAGCCATAGAAACACGGGGAAGAGACCTTTAACCCAGGTATAGGTAATTCTATCTGCAAGAAAAAGTGGATTAGGAAGGAAGTATGTAAAGTAACCTGTCATAGTTAGGGTTACTACTGCTATGATTACATACCATGACTAAAAGCCAGTTAGAGAGGAAAGGGTTTATTTGTCTTACACTTCCACATTGCTGTCCATCACTGAAGGGAGTCAGGACAGAAACCCAAACAGGGAAGAAACCTGGATGCAGGACCAGGGAAGGGGTGCCACTTACTGGCTTGCAAGTTCTGCTTTCTTAGAGAACCAAGGACCACCTGCCCAAGATTTGGGCCACCAACACTGGGCTGGGCCACCCACACTGGGCTGGGGCTTTTCACATTAATCACTAATTAAGAAAATACCTGCCGGGCGATGGCACACGCCTTTAATCTTAGCACTTGGGAGGCAGAGGCAGGTGGATTTCTGAGTTTGAGGTCTACAGAGTGAATTTCAGGACAGCCAGGGCTACATAGAGAAACCCTGTCTCAAAAGAAGAAGAAGAAGAAGAAGAAGAAGAAGAAGAAGAAGAAGAAGAAGAAGAAGAAGAAGAAGGGGAGGGGGAGGGGGAGGAGGAGAAGAAGAGGGAGAGGAAGAAGAAGAGGAAGAGGAAGAGGAAGAAGAAGAAGAAGAAATGCCATATCAGCTTGTCTGCTTACAGTCTGCTATTATGGAAGCATTTTCTCAATTGAAATTCCCTCCTTTTAGATGACAATAGCTTATGCCAAATTGACATAAATCTAGCTGGCATATCACTTTAAGGATTTTTTATCAGCCAAGATGTGACAGTAGGATCAACAAACCAGTTACAAGAGCAAAGAGAGCACTGACCCAAGAATGAGGAGCCTAGCTGCAACTGACCCAGGGTTCTGTGTCTCAATACCATGAAGCTTTTAGAAGGTGACCCCTGCCATTGGAACAAGTTTGTCATTGGGGTTAGGCTTTGAGACTTTATAGTCTCGCCCCACTTCTTGTCAGTCTCCTGCTATTTGATGATGGTCCTGGTGTGAGCAGCCTTCTAAGGATCCTGACACAATCGACTCTAACTCTTGGAACTGTAAGTCAAACCTAAACCTCTTTCTTTAACTTGCTTCTTGTCAGGTATATTTTTTCCCAACAGGAACAGAGAAGTAATAAATGCACCAACCATCCTAGGAGGCCATTGTGTTGGCTCCTACTTGGGAGTCACTACCAGATGTGAACTTGTGATCCCTAATAAGGAGACATTGTTTCTCTAGCTTTTGTTTTCTTCTTATCACTCAACCAGAAGCCCCCTGAACACTTTTTTCCCTAAGTGCTACCATCTGAAAAAATAATGGCACACATCCATGGACTATTTATTTGCACACTCCATAAACATTAAGATCCCCCATGAACCAAGATTCACCTGTTAATGCCCTTACTGCTTCCACTGAATATGTGGACCAAGAACACTATGTCTTGCAATAAAATCTTAATATTACTTAATTTCCCCAGTGCATTTTCACACACATGCACATTTTTTAGAGGCTTCTTGGAGTAATCTTCAGAAAAAAAAGCATAGCATAATATCCATCTCTTTTCCCTTCTCACGCTCTGTACTTCAGTTCAGCCCGTATGCACTGTTCCTACCTCATGGGCTGTCCCTGCTGGCCCTTTTTTCTACCACTGAAAGTTTCTGGTGAAATGAGCTTTGTTGTATTTTTATGGTGACTCTTACCAAAGACACCCTGTGCTTCCTGATTCTACTTAGATATCACCCTTATCAACCAACCCTATCCCTGCCCATGTTTCTTTTGATTTCATTTTATTCTGAAGCACAATACAGTTGTTCCTTCTATTTCTTGGTTTGAATGCTCAATGCTGAAAATGTCCCTTTGCAATTTCTAGTGTAAATGCAAGGCACATTTCTTCCAGAAAACAAGCTTATCCCAGCCTACAATGACCACTCTCTTCTCAAGCAGGACTTTCTATGTTTAGTGTGCATTCATGCACTCCCAAGGTCCTAGAATAGGGCATCCCTGCTCACAGCATCAAACAAAAAAGCCCCTGTGACATTAGTTATGACAGATGTCAGTAGTCAACCTCTGCATTCCTACTGAATAGTGAGTGTTTTCCAGAGAGACCTGTAGTGATGGCAACTTAATGTACAAATAAAAGTTCATTGTTGCTTGAGTCTCTGTTCTTTTTTAGACCAGACAACCCCCTCCCCATCCATACTGTCTCTTTCACTTAGCATACACATTTTAATAGAGGTGTCTCCAGGAGCTATGGCCTTCAAGCTCATGCAACCTAAATGGAAATGTCAGACAGACACAAAACATAACAGGAGGGAGACACATCATATTAGTTAGATGTTGGGGACATCGCTTTGCATTCTGAACTTCTCTGAATTTCGATTTCTTTTTAAGTAAGTGATTTATTTAAAACTATAAGATTTCCTGGTTATGTATCCCTAGATATGTGTCTTAAATCTCTGAGGGGGCATGGCAGCATTGTCAAAGATTGTTGGCTTAGGGAGGCCTGGGAGTTACTTTCATAAGAGTGGAAAGATCCTTGAGTTTTCTGCTAAGTGGAGAGTATAAATGCTGGACAAGGCCAACATGACCTTGTCCTAGAGATGAGACCATTGCCATGAGAGGACCTGAAGAAGGTTCTGGACAGTCTGAAAAATAATCATGAAAACTCACTGAAACATGGTAGGCTGGGGAGGAGAACAGATCAACACTGAGTTCCTCTTTAGGAATAGGAGACTACAGTCTAGAGTGTTCCTTCAGAAGCTGACAGGAATGACCAGATTCCCTGATTCAGTCTCGTGTATTCCTTATGTGCTGTGACAGTCAAACAGAACCATGATCACAGTGCAGAAGTATAAAAACTGTGTAGTAAAATGAAGTTACTCTTGCTGCTTTACAGAAAATCCTTCATTAACTCTCACCCTCCTCCTACGCATCAAACCACCAGGATGCTCTGTCCGGGTGGTGAGCAGTGGTTTTTTCGTAGAGCCTGTTTGCATATCACATTTTTGTTCTCACACAGCAACTTTGTGCTTTAGGCAAATTGGTCCAATTTTGCAGAAATACAGTGATGTTTCAGCGATATTTTGATTACCCACTCCAAAGGGCACTCGAGTGGCCTCTCTAATATACATGAACGCAGAGAGAAACCATTAGATCTTATGTTGAAAGTGTTTTCAGGTTCCTCCTCACTCTCATTCCATATTAATATCATCTTTAAGTCATCCTGGGGCCCTTCTTGGTAGCGAGAGTTCCACAACACAGATACTGTAAGCTGGGAGGGCAGCTCCCACCTGCAATGCCAAGCACATAGGAGGATGAGAAAGGAAAGCTAATTCAAGACCTGACTGGGCTACATAGTTTCAGGCTAGTCTGAACTACATAACCAGACCTTGTCTCAAAGTAAATATAGATAAATAAAGGTTGTGATATAGGTCAGTCAGGAAACGTCTGAGTTTGTAAACGTAAGGACCTATGTTCAATCTCCAGCACTCATGTAAAAGAAAATGCTGGGTACAGCAGCACACACTTGTACTATCAGTGCTGAGAACAGATAAATAGGCTCACCCTTGGGGCTCACTGGCCAGCCAGTCTGGACTAACGATGAGCTCCAAGACAAAGAGTTACCTTTCTCAAAACACAGGGTATACAAGTAGATGGATCTCATGGATCACTAGAGACTGACTTCTGTCCTATGCATGTACATGCATACTTGCACATGTACATGCACACACACACACACACACACACACACACACACACACACACACACCAAGTCTCTGGAGCAAATACCTTGTGCTACTTACACAAGCTTTGAGCTGGTTTATTTCGTCCTCATAGATGAAATAAACAACCTCTTTCTCCTGCATGAACAAAATATGAAGAGCCTGAGACTCTATAAACTTATGCGAGTGACCCCAACAGATGCAGTTAGCCATTAACACCGGTAGACTCAGACCTGTGCCCATGTGTATCCCACTGAAAGACCTCATTGTGCTCTAAGCTGGTGGTCTCAAGTGTGATGTTTGGGGAAGTGGCTGCAGCAGTAGCAAGGCACTTGTGCAGATTCTCAACCCTACCTTGACCTGCAGACCCAGTTACCCCATGCACCTGCCAGCTGGTTTGGGGGCTCTAAGTAGGTACTCCCAGTCCCTTCCTTGCCATGCATTGTGCTAGGCACACCATCAACTACAAAAGAATGAGCTTTAGGTTTCTACAAAGAAGAGTTTATGATTCACAAAAACAAGCAAGCAAGCAAACACACACAACCATGACTACTCATTAACTGGAACAAGTTCTCATCTACTTAGATTTAGGCAGTATTCCATTAAACTTTTAAAAATCCTTTGCTTTAGACATCAGTGTGCATGTATGACTGTCACCTTTGTCACCTTTTTTGGTCAAAAGATAATCTACTAATTAATTAAAGTCATAAAAATTGCCACTTAGTACATTTCAACAAACATGAACTTTATCTCAAGCCAGACTTTAAAACACAAATGCACACTGTCTAGTTTTTGCTGTACGTTTTAATGGATCTATTAGTTGATGAATTCACAATGTCATTGTTGGGAGGTGATGAGATTGTGACTAGAGCCCTGACTGGAGGGAGACACTCACTGGACATGGGGCTTTGAAGGGCCTATCTGCTTTCTGTATCCTGTCAACTCCTCTTTGATGTCTGCTGCCTCTCTTTGTCTCTCTGTCCCTGCCTCTCTGTCTCTGCCTCTCTCTGTCTCTTTCTCTGTCTCTGTCTCCGTCTCTGTCTGTCTGTCTGTATGTCTGTCTCTACCTCTCTCTCTCTCTCTCTTTCTCTCTTTCCTGACAACTATGATGTGAGCAGCCTTATTTTCTGCATATTACCACTACCGCACTTTTCTGGCCCTCCTTGGACTTAAAGTAATGAAGCCAGGCAACCATGGACCAAATCCTTTCAAACTGTGAGCCTTTGTTTCTCAGGTGTTTGTCATGGCCCAGGGAAACCAATACACATGTAGCCAATGAAACGTGTTTTTATTTTTAACTGTTTGCCCTCCTCAAATGACAAATACATATCAGTTTGAGGTGTAGTGGTGACTGTCATTGGAAACAGAATGTATGTGTCTCTGTTAAGTAATGATTTCAAAGCAGCAGCGATAAGAACAAACATTGATGTTACACAGTTAGATGTCTTGCTCCTCTCAGCTCCAAAAGCATTTATTATGGATAGACATGTGTTCTAGAATAATCATTCTGAAGTATTAAATAATATGATTTTATCATAGGTGAATTTTATCTATTTTATATTGTATCTGAATTTATGAAACTACTCATCACAACTGAGCTGAACATCCATAAATTTCATATTAGAATTCAAAAGACTGTTATAAAAGGGGATTTGAGTTTATGAAGGTTAAAATTAGATAGGTGAACTGTGATGTCCTAATGTTTGTTTGCTTTCTTTCCGTCTCCCTTCTGGGATTGTGAAAACTGTCCTGCCTGGGATCTGATAGCTTGAACTGAAGCATCTGCCTAGTAGGATCTGGTCATTTTCTCATCCCTCTGGCCCATCACTCGCTGAGTGTTGTTCTCAGTCAATCTTGTCAAGAGCATGCCCTGGATGGAATGCCATTGACAAGTGCCAGATGGGTACTAGAGGGAATTGGCAGAACAAACAGGGTGGATGACATGGAGCCATCATGACACAAGCAGTCCCCTCTGAGAAGCCAGATTGAAAGGAAACAGAGACAGGAGGAGGAGACCAAACAAAAGCCTTGGGCAGGCTCCATCTTGTGATGTAAAATGGATGGGTGCGTAGCCCAGAGAATATTTAGAGCTAATGGGATGGAGGTCAGAGTGACACAAGCCACCTGGCTAGGCATAGGCACTGGTCAAATTCTTTGGGCCTCACAAGTTTTGGCAAGACAAATCTTATTTTGAGAGCAACATAAGCTAGTTTGAGGGCTTTAGGGAAAGAGCAATATAACTGAGTTTGCATTATGAAACAATTCCTCTGATTGCAATGAGGAGAATGGCCTTTGGCTGTTCTGAAAATATTTGCTTAATAAATATGTATTCAAATACATTTTCACAGAAACGAATAATTTATCTGTGAATTCAATCGTGCAGAAATTTCAGCAGGCTTCCAACCTGCACAGACCACACCCCGTACATGCTCCTGTTTCTACCTCACAGTAGTCCCTGTCTAACCTTCAGGTTCCTCATGGATGACAATAAGGACTTGACGATTTCCTTCAGCCCAGGATAATTCAACAATCCTGCCAAGGCTGCTCCACTGCCAAAACTCTTTGGCTATAAGCAGCTGGAGAGAGTATGCAGAGGCTCTCTGCTCTGCTGATCATCCTTGGCTTGGCATTTGTCTGCAGCTGGAGCCCTTTCTATAAGATCACTCAGCATCTATAAGTTGACTCATTTCCATACTGATTGCAAAGCTGGAAGTGTACACACTTGCCATTCTTATTCTTGGCCCAAATGCTTGCCGGCAGTAGCTCTGACGATGGGGCCTTGACACCACTTGGGAGTTATTGTCTCACGTGCTATTGATGTGAGTGGGATTTGGAAGATACACAATTTGATAATCAGACCCCATCTGCAGAGTAATCACGAGCTACATTATGGAGAAAAAGCAAGTAAATGCTGGAGATGGAACTGTCTTATTTTCAACTTCCTTTACCCCAGCAAAGACTGTTCGAAGAGATGTTGATATGCAAAACAACTTTGTATTTTTTTTAATATAACAAACATCTCAGCATTTTAGCATTTATCTAAATACAGCAAGTAGCAAGCTATAAAATGAAATGTTCCCTTGTACATGATCTCATTTGCAAATGAGTTTTAAGAGGAACATGTTTGGGGAAGATAGTTAAGCTACAGGGAGGCATGTGACCATTAGACAGTTTCCCATCAGTCTACCCATTCTCCTCCAAGACGATGATGGTATGGCCAACAGCAAACTGGTGGCTGGAGCACACCAATGCACCTCAGTTTTCTCAACTATAAATTATGAATAGTGTCATTACAACAAAGTTGTGGCCCAGGGGAAAGACCCAGTCTGCAAGATGCTTGTTGCACAAGAATGACTGCCTGAGTTTGAATCTTCAGCACTCAGGTTGATGTGGCCATGGTGGAACATATATGTAACCCCAGCACTAAGGGAAACTGGAGAAACAGAAATGGGAGATTTCTGGGACTTTGATGGTCACCTGGTTTACCTGAGTCTGTGAGCTATAGGTTTAAGGTTTTAAACCCTTAAAATGAAGTCATTGATGACGGCAAGCAGTG
>JANHMN010000025.1:4845657-4880332 GCA_030674055.1 Rhabdomys pumilio
ATGAGCACATACAAATACCACAAACACATAGTTCGGGTGAGCATGCATTCGTTAATGTGGAGTTTGGAACAGAGCCTGAAGCACATTAAGAGCTCAGGACCACTAAGATGCTTTGACTGATTGTTGCACTCTTCTCCAATGCCAGACACACCCACAATTTTCAGTGAAATCAGTCACCTACTACAAACCTTAATTTCCATTACCAAGACTGTGTCAGAGATAGTCTAACACTTGCCTAACATTCAGAACAGCCTGGGTTCCATGTCCAACACTGCACAACAGGAAGAATTCTGAAGACTTCATTTTCTTGTCAACATTGAGATCTGTATCATTAACAAGTTCAGAGTTTAGTTTTATGGACAGTCTGCCATCTAGTTAACCATTAAATCAATGATTATTTTGGCTGCCACTATTCTTATGCTGTTCATATTGTATTCTAGAACTTCCTTGGCAGAGTCTTTGAATATTCTTAAGCATTTCCTTGCTGAGTATGTTCCAAGGAACTTCTATCCTCATGGTATCACCTCAAAATCTATTAGAAAAAACAGTCATTGAGTTCTGTTGCCCAAAAGGAAATGGGCACCTATGTCAATCTTCCAATACTAAATCAAATGCACTTTCCATGGGTTGATATAAAGTTGAATCAAGATGTGTCTAGTACCTGACTGTGAAGTCTTTCATGTGGAAACCTTAACTATTTACTAAAAGCTGAAGCTGCAAGAGGATCTGTTAAGGTTGACTATAGATGGAATATACATAATCAACAAATCGTGATCTTTATCCAAATTCACAAGTGATCCCCTGCCTTCAAACCCAGAGCTCGCTGAGAGCTCAGTTTGATTGGAGAACAGAGCATCTAAAGCAAATGAAATTGAATCGCAAGGTGTGGGGAGGTTCACCCTTGGGAAGTTCACTGTCTCACTGATAAGAAATGAATGAAATAGTAGCGATGTGAGGTATATATTGATTACTAAAGAAAATGATCACTATCAATTGTCAAAGACTTAAAAGACTGCATTTAAATATCAGAGCCTGTTCCCTTTACCCGTATGCCACAGAGATAAACAACTTCATGTCCCCAAAGTAAGCCAGATTTAACAAGGATGCTCTACCAGTGGGCATCATTTGAACCCTTAAATACAATCCAAGAGGAGTCCATGACTCCTGAACAGGAAGAATTTTAAACTCAAATTCAGAGTCGTAGCTTTTGTCCCTCCATTTATAATCTAAGGTTACAGAGAATAAAATCTGTTGAGATTAAGTGTGGAGATGAAATGGTTTCCCATTAGAGTTGAGAATTTCAATTTTATATTATATTCTGAAAATATATATTTAGGTACAACAAAATATCATGGAGCACACTGTTATGGGTTTGAGATAAACAACATACACTAAGAAGTCAATCTCCCTAGGTCTCTGCCAAGTTTTGAAGTTTGGCTGTTCTGCAGTTGATGCTGTACCATGGTTTTAAAGCTCTGTCAATGGAACAAATTAACTAAATTTCTTTTTGGCATTTATACATTTTTAAAATCCACAATCAGGTGAGCGATTAAAAAGACTCCCCTTAGTTCCTTGATCTGTAGAATGAGTTACAACATTTTTATGTATCCATTAAACAAAATACTGAATATTTCAGTGACCACTGCAATAGAACAATGGTCATTATCAAATGGCCAAAATGCTTGATATCTTGCTCATAGCCATTTCAGACAAGAGCTTGATGACTAGAGCTCTTTCAATGTCCGAGTTTTTAAAAGTTGATTGTTAAACAACTGTTCCATTTTGCAAACAGATGATGGGGTTGAGACCACAGGTGGTTGTATAGTCCTGGTCTCTGCAACATTAGTAACTCAATGATAGCATTGATGGAGGTGGTAAAGAGGCAGCCTTCCCAGGATCTCTGTCAGGAACAATTCTTTCCATGTTGTGTTCATTCGAGAACAGCAAAATAAAATGTTCTTCTGAAACCTCACAAGCTTCTGAGAGGACAAAAAGGACCAATTTGATTGGTTGGGAAAATTAGTAACAAGCCAGCCCAGTACTTTGGGTTGTTGCGTATGGGAATACGGCTGCCAGTTTTTTGTTTGTTTGCTTGTTTGTTTGTTTGTTGTTATTGTTGTTGGGTTTTTTTTGAGTTGTGCAGAGACCACAGAGCTTGAAAGACTGAAAAGATATTGGTATTGTCCTACCAGCAAAGTCCAGATTATTTTTCCTCAATGAACCATGAAACATAACTGCATAATACCAGCCTGCATTCCCATACTTTGATTTTTTTTTCACTTCAATGATCCTGAAATGCTGTGAGTAATACATCCTCCTCTCCCACACCCACTTACAGCAGGTTCTGGTTGCATAGAATAATCACACACATACGGTTTATGTACACACATCTGTAGGTATATCATACATGTCCCATGGGTCCCATGTGTGTTAATATATTGGTCATGCATATGTCTATGGTGTTTTCTGGTGTTCAAAAGAAGAAGCCAGAGAATAAGAGGCTTATCACAAACTATGTGTTATTGATCACTACAGCAGACATCCATGTGTGGGTTATTCTCTACAAGTATGTAAAACAGATTTTCTTGTAGAGTTCTGCTTTAACAATGTATAAACTGAAGCCCACAAATAACTTGGTAGGCTAGAAAGTTACAGAAGTCCCCTGCCTTATTTCACAGCCCTCGACTCTGGCCACCATGTTCTCTTCAATGGAAAACAGTATAGATGATTCTCAGTTAAGTTTCAATTTCAGAACAACAAACACGGCAGATTATCTTCCCCATCCCATATCTAGGATCAGAGATAGGGAGACACACAGCAGGTCTAATAATTTTAACAATCTGAAGGATCATTCCATATTCTGAATATTCAATGCTTAAACTCATAATAAATCCATGTTTAATATCCAAGAACAAGTTATCTGCATATCCTATGATTTTTATTTACTGTTTTTGTTGCATTTGTCAAGTAGGTAACAGAATGACAAGAAATTTAGTGTGTCCATTAAAGAAATGTCTTTTCTTTTTCACAGGAACAATCCCCTAGAAGAGTGGAAGGACCTCACCTAGTAAGTACTGGGCTCAACAAGGACCCATCACTACCGCAGTGCAAAGGACACCATCACAGTCTGAATCAGCCTTCTTGACCCCTTGTGCCTGGTAGCCTAAAAGACTCTCATCTAAGAACATTTACTTTAAAGCCATCTGGCTTTACTGGGTCAATAAGAAGGCAGTAAGAGCATCAGATCACTCTGCCAGCTGAGGTAGGTAGGAGACAGGGTAACATGTGGAAGGCGAGGAAGCCAGTGCTGCCATGATGCAGGTACTATGGAAGCACATGCCATTCTTCATGAGTCTTTTGCTATCTGTTTTGTTGATGGTGACACTTTCATTTTCTAGCACCATATTGGCACTCAATACAAACTGGAGGAACCAATTAAAGGATGGAATTTTGTCATCTGAAAACATCAAAGGACATAATCAACTAATATTAGTCAGCCTGCTGTTACTTCAATAAGATACCAAAGGCTTTTACCTTAAAAAAAAAAGAGTACAGGTTGGTGTAGATCAGTTTTAGAGGCCCCAAAGCATGATTTCTGCATTAGCTCAGTTGTGTTGAGAGCAGATGGTAGCAGAGCAAGGCAGGAGGGTGTGTAGGAGCATATTTCAAAAGAGAGCAGAAGGAGGGAGGACATAAAGACACCAGAGTCCTATAGCTACTGTCACACATATGCCACCATGATCTAACTACTCCAATGATGCCCTGCCTCCCTAAGATACCATCCCCTAAGATTTCCACCCTGAAAACAAAGCTCTTGCATACTAACTATCAGAGGACACAGGTTACACCTAAATCATATCTCAAGCTATGATCAGATTTTATCTCCCCTCTCTCCTTCCCTCCTTCTCCCCACTATCCCTCCCTCTCCCTCCTGCTCTTTCTGGTGGTCTATGTACCCTTCTCTGTGTACCTGTTTGCATTGGTCTGTACATGCAGGTGTATGAAAATGTATGTGAGGACTGGAGGTTGGTGTCAGATGTCTTCCTTGTTCACCCTCCACCTTAGTTTTGAGATAGGGTCAATCTGGGCTGTGTCTATGCAGTTAGACTGGTTGGCTGCAAGCTCTGGGAATCTGCTTGCTTCTGTCTCCCAGTGCTGTCATCTCAGATGCATGCCATCATGCTTTCACCTAGGGGCTGAAGAGCTAAACTCAGGTCTTCATGCTTCTACAGCAGACACTTATGAATGGAGCCTGTTCATCAGTGCCAAAGGCCTAGCTTTCCGAAGATGCATCTGTGGGATGTGAGGTTCCTTTTAGCAGAAGGAAATATCAGAGGTAGATAGAAACCTAAATGCCTCTTATCTACTTCTCCTATGCACTGAAGTTCTGATGAGAATTATCTCAAAACTTGTTCCAGGAGACTGGGATTAAAACAATTGTAATAAAAATAAATTATAAAAAGTAAAACAAATATATTTAAAATAAACCGAAAGAAATCCCATTGCAAGCATGAGATAGCTGCAATGCTGTTTAAGATTTAGAAAAAGAAATTAGGATTCCAAGCTCTTTGACTGTATTCACATCCTGTTCTCCCAAAACAGAGATGACATCCTGAATTTGCTTCAAGCTGGCAGGAGGGGACAAAGGAGACAGTATGCAGGAGAGTGAAGGAAAGATGAACCTGCAAAAGGCTTCTCACCCCTAGTTTCCACTTACCCCAGAAGGTCCATCTCCATAACAGCAAGTCTTGCCTGGGGTGATAATTGCTTAGCAAATTAACAATACAAAAAAAGGGGGGGGAATATCACACACAATCTTTCTAGCAGTTTGTCATATTGAAAATAGTGCATAATTGATTCTGCAGCAGCACCGAGGGAATACAAAGCCATAATCAGTGCTTCTGTAGTGTTTATATCTACAGTGGCGGATGTCTAATTGCATAATTTATCATTATGAAATAAACTGCAGCGATCACAGGTATGCATGGTAATCAGCTGGATGGTGGTACCAGCTTTTGTGAAAATCATTGTTGACATTTTTGATCCAGTGCAGAAGCCAGCCATAGAAAACCTCAATTTTGACTCTGTGCAACTGAATTATGATTGCCATGCTAACGGTTCAGAAACCTGAGAATTTCAGTTTAAGTGTCATGTTGGAGGAGGTTGTGTATATGTGTGTGTGTATGGGGGGGGACACATCACTATGTGTGTATACGTGCCTAGGCCAGAGACCAACCTTGGGAATCATTTCTTCATTTTTTGAGATACTGGAAACTGCTGCTTGCTGATTCTCCTATCCTGGGTTGCATGTGAGCTCCAGGGACTCACCTGTCTCTACCTCATAGCATGAAGATTACTAGGGAGTGTTACCACACCTAGCTTTTGATGTAGGTGATAGGAATTAAAGTCTGGTCCTCATACTTGCAGAACAGATTCTTTGTGCAAGGAACTTTCTCCCCCAGTCCCTATGCCTGCCACCTTCTCTAGGAAATCCCCTCCCCTTTCTCTGTGTATGTATGTGTTTGTGTGTGTGTTTGTCTCTGTCTCTCTGTCTATCTTCTTATTTCTGCCTATGTCTCCCTGTTGCGCTGTCTTTGTCTCGCTGTCTCCATTAATGAAACATCATGACAATACACCAATGGGCAGTCTGATTGGCCATCCTTCAGTTGAGACTCCTTTGTCAGATGATTCTAAGTTGTGTGAAGCTAATGGTTAAAGATGACCAGAACAGAAACTTTCCAGCACAGATGTGGCAATGGGTGCCCTGGGTTTTCTTTTTCATCATGTGTCCCAGGCTGGATGCTAGAAAAAGCAGGTTATTAGCAACACTTGCGAGGACTTTAGAGGTTTGAAGGAAAATTTCTCTAACATGGTCACATTCTAAAACAAGTTCACAGATATTCCCTTACTGCACCCATATTACCTGCTTGCTGAGAACCTCAAATATCCTGCCACCTCTCCACCAACCTTCAGCAGACCTACCAATCTGGAAGGAAGGATATCGGTTGGATTCCCTTCCCTTTCTCATGTTCCCTGTGGGTTGAGTTCTCTGGGCATCCCCAGCTTTCCCCAGCCACCTGCTCTTCCTGCTAGACCCACTCTCCTGACATCTCTCAGCTCACCTTCATCAGACCTGCTGATCTGGAATATCAGAGGCCTGCCATATCAGGACCATCGAGGTTATGCCCCCTCTCAATATCTACTACAACAGGAGCATCCAGGGATTAAAGCCAATCCAGATGGCTAAAGGCCTTGGAAAGAATACAATTGACAAACACCAGGCCAATGTGACACCTTCTGGACACAGCTACAATACTACAGGAAGCCCTGGATATCCTAGCACAACTGAAGCACAAGAAAATGACCTTAAATTTAATCTTATAAAGATGATAGAGGCCTTTAAAGTGGAACTGAATAAATCCCTTAAAGAAATACAGGAAAATACAATTAAACAGGTGAAGGAAATAAAATTGTTCAACACCTGAAAACAGAAATACAAGCCAAAAAAAAAAAAAAAAAAAAACAATAACAACAAAGACACAAAGAAAATACCTCTTTAAACTGAGGAAATCTTGGAGATGGAAAACCTAGGGAAGAGAGCAGAAAGAACAGATGCAGATCATCAACAGAATACAAGAGATGGAAGAGAGAATCTCAAGCATAGAAAATTCAATTAACAGAATGTATGGGAAAACAGGATCCATCATTGTGCTACATACAAGAAACACATCTCAGCAATAAAAATAGACATTACCTCAGATAAAAGTGTGTGGGGAGCCAACAGAAGGCGGCTATCATTCTTGTAGCCGTCTTGAGCCACATACCCTGACAAGAGACTTGTTTACAATAGCCTACAACAGCTGAGCACACTCTGATAACATCTTGTTTTAGATACCCAGGATTTTCCCTTGGGTGTGTGAGACTTAAAGGTGTGATTTAGAGATAAGACTTAAGGGCATGACTTAGAAGTGAGACATATAAAAGGCAAGAGGCAGACAGAAGAAATTATTAGACACTTGTACTTGGAAGAGTACTTGAGACTTGGAAAGACACTTGAACTTGTAACTTGTAACTGGGAAAGAGACTAGCAACTAGGAACAGGGATTAGGACTTGAGACTTGGTGCTAGGAACTAGGGACTTGGAACTAGGGACTTGGAGAGAAGAAGAGAGACTGAAGAATAAATGGGATTGAATCACACTCTGTCTGGTCTCCATTCTTCATGTCCGTCCTCACTCTCTCTCTCTTGGTGAACCCCGACCCATGGACTGGAGCAGCTTGGGGCAGCGCAGGCTCTAACAACTTAGCCCCTAAGGCTTTTGGCAGTGCGGGTCCTTGACATTTTGGCCCCCAAATGTGGGGTAGCTCAGACCACGACTAAAGGGCTAGCCAAACTAACAAAAAGACAGAGAGACAGTGTCCAAATTAACAAAATCAGAAATGAAAAGAGAGACATAATAACAGACACTGAGGAAACTGAAAGAATCATTAGATTTTACTTCAAAAGCCTGTACTCCACAAAATTGGAAAATCTTGATATAATGGAGGATTTTCTAGACAAATACCACTTACAAAAGTTAAATCATGATCAGTAAACTATTTAAACATTCCTATAACCCCAAAAGAAATAAGAAGTAGTCATTAAAAGTCTCCCAATCAAATAAAGTGGTTTTAGTATAGATTTAACTATACCTTCAAAGAAGAGCTAATGCCAACATTCCTCAAACTACTCCACAAAATAAAAACAGAAGAAACTCTGCCAAACTTATTCTTTGAGGGCATTGTCACCCTGATACTTAAACCATACAGAGACTCAAAAAAGAAAGAAAATTTCAGACCAATTTCCCTTATGAACATTGATACAAGAACACTCAATAAAATACTTATAAACTAAATCCAGGAACATATCAAGAACATAATCCATCATGATAAAGTAGGCTTCATCTCTGGAATGCAGGGATGGTTCAATTTATGAAAATCAATTAACATGATCCATCATATAAACAAACTGAAAGAAAAAAATATGTTCATCTCATTAGATGCTGAAAAAAAAAAAAAAACCTTTGACAAAATCCAATATCTTCATGTTAAAAACCTTAAAGAGACCGGGGATACAAGGCACATACTTGAACATAATAAAAGCAATACACACCAAGCAAATCATATTAAATGGAGAGAAACTTAAAGCAATTTCATTAAAATCAGGGACAAGAAAAAGCTACCCACTCTCTCCCTGCCTATTGAATATAGAACTTAAAGTTCTACCTAGAGAAATAAGACAACTAAAAGATAGCAAGGGGTTAAAAATTGAAAAGGAAGAATTCAAAGTATCAGTATTTGTGGATGATATGATAGTATACGTAAGTGACCCCAAAAATTCTGCCAGAGAACCCCTACAGTTGATAAACAACTTCAGCAAAGTGACTGGATACAAAATTAACTCAAAAAAATCAGTAGTCCTCTTTTACACAAATGATAAATGGGCAAAGAAATTAGGGGAACAATAACCCTTAAAATAGCCACAAATAATATAAAATATCTTGGTGTAAATGTAAACAAGCAAATAAATGTCTGTATGACAAGAACTTCAAGTCTCTGAAGAAAGTAATTGGTATCAAAAGATGGAAAGATCTCACATGCTCATGGATCAGTAGAATTAATATTGTGAAAATGGTCATTTTATCAAAAGTAATTTACAGATTAGATGTGATCCCCATTAAAATTCCAACACAATTCTTACAGACCTTTACAGAGCATTCTCAACTTCATGTGGAAAAATAAAACAAAAACCCAGGATAGCTAAAACAACACTGAAAAATAAATGAATTTCTAGACCTGACCTCAAGATGTTCTACAAAGCAATAATAATAAAAACTACATGATATTTGGTATAGGAACATACAGGTTGATCAATGGAATCAAATCAAAGACCCTGAAATAAAATCGCACACCTATGGATACTTGATTTTTGACAAAGAAGACAAAAAACATACAATGGAAAAAAGAAAACATCTTCAACAAATGGTCTTAGTCTACTTGGATGTTTGTATGTAAAAGAATGTAAATAGATCCATATTAATCACCATGCACAAAACTCCAGTCCAAGTGAATCAAAGAACTCAATGTAAAACGTAATACATTAAATCTAACAGAACAGAAAATGGGGCATAGCCTTGAACTCGTTTGTATAGAAGACAACTTCCTGAAGAGAACATCAATGGCTCTGGTTCTATGATCAACAATTAATAAATGGGACCTCATGAAACTAAAATCTTCTGTAAGTCAAAGGACACTTATTAGGCTGCTGTATTAGTCAGTGTCTCATGGATCTCAAGGGAAGTTCCTTTCTCTGTGACAACTCCAGCTTGTGTCAAGATGACACAAAACCAGCCAGTATAACTGACCCCTTGTCAACTTGACACACAAACACAACACTATTAAGCCTCAACTCTTACTTTATTATTCACCCCCAAGATCTAAATAACTTTAAAAGTCCCACAGTCTTTACAAATTCTTACATATTAAAATTTCAATTCCTTTAAAATATCCAATCTCTTTTGGAATTCAAAATCTTTTAACTGTGGGCTCCACTAAAATACTTTCTTCCTTCAAGAGGAAAAAATATCAGGGCACAGTCACAATCAAAAGCAAAATCAAACTAACCATCCAATGTCTGGTATCCACTCAGGATCTTCTGGGCTCCTGCAAGAGCTTGGGGTCACTTCTCTAGCTCTGCCCTTTATAACACACAGCTTGTTTTCTAGGCTTCAGCTGCCTGTATTCCACTGCTGCTGCTGTTCTTGGTGGTCATCTCACTGTACTGGCATTTTCGAAACACTGTTGTCTTCTGCTGCAGCTAGGCTTCACCAATACCCTCTTATAGGCTCTCTTCATGGTGCCAAGCCTCAACTCCTTTGCATGACCCCTTCAGTCCTGAACCACCAATTGCAACTGAAGCTGCACCTTCACCAATGGCCTTCCCTGGCCTCTCACAGTGCCGAGTCTCAACTGCTCTTCACGACCCCTTCATGCCTTCAAAACCAGTACTAACTGGGTGACTCTGACACATTACCATGTCCAGCCACAGCACAAGTTATAACCTTGGCTATCTCTGGAACTCAGCTTCTTTGTGCTCTCTCAGAAAACACTTCCCAGAAGATTAGTAATATTTGTCTCTTCTTAATCACCACTAATTTCTTAGCTCCAGCTAACCAGTATCAATAGTCCCAGTAATGCAAAGGTTTAGCTTTAGTAGTTCTAGTATCTTGCTAATCACAGCTGATTCTTTAGCCCCAGCTAACCAAAGCCACAGAATCTTTACAATCAAAACAGCAATGGCCCTGATAAGAGTTTTTAATTTTCCCTCCAAAATTTCACAAGCCAGGCCTCCATCTGCACTGTTCTCAACACTGTCTTCCAAGCTCCTACAGAACATGCCACAGAGTTCCTAACACCCAATGGCTCTTCTAGCCCAAAGCCCCAAAGTCCTTCCACAGTCCTCCTCAAAACATGGTCAGGTTGTCATAGGATTACCCTACTATGCTGGTACCAATTTGTCTTAGTCAGGGTTTCTATTCCTGCACAACACATCATGACCAAGAAGCAATGTGGGGAGGAAAGGGTTTATTCAGCTTATGCTTCCACATTGCTGTTCATCACCAAAGGAAGTCAGGACAGGAACTCCCACAGGGTAGAAACTTGGAGGCAGGAGCTGATGTAGACGCCATGGAGGGTGCTGCTTGCTGACTTGCTTCCCCTGACTTGCTCAGCTTGCTTTCTCATAGAACCCAGGACTACCAGCCCAAGGATGGCACCACCTACAATGGGCTGGGCCCTCCCCCCTTGATCACTAATTAAGAAAATGTCTTACAGCTGGATCTCATGGAGGCATTTCCTCAAGGGAGGCTTGTTTCTCTGTGATAACTCCAGCTTGTGTCAAGTTGATACACAGAACCAGCCTATACAGCTGCCTACAGATTGGGAAAGGATCTTCACTAATCCTATAACTGACAGAGGGCTAATATCCAAAATATATAAAGAACTGCAGAAGTTAGACACTAACAATTCAAATAACCCAATTAAAAAAAAATGAGGTACAGAGCTAAACAGAGAATTCTCAATAGAGGAATTGAATTGCTGAGAAGCACCTAAAAATATTCAAAGTCTTTAGTCATCAGAGAAATGCAAATCAAAACAACTGAGATTCTGTCTTACACCAGTCAGAATTGCTAAGATCAAAATCTCAAGTGACAGCACATACTGACAATGATGTGGAACAAGAGGAACACTCCTCCATTGCTGGTAGGAGTGCAAACTTGTACAAACACTTTGTAAATCAATTTGGTGGATTCTCAGAAAACTAGAAATTCTCAGAAAACTACCTCAAGATCCAGCTATATCAATCTTGGGCATATGCCCAAAAGACGCTCCACTATACCACAGGGACTCTTTTCCACTACATTCATAGCAGTTTTATTTGTAATAGCCAGAAACTGGAAACAATCTAAATGTCCCTCGACAGAATAATAGATGAAGAAAATGTGGTACATCTACACAATGGAATACTATTCAGCCATTAAAAACAAAGACATCATAAATTTTGCAGGCAAATGGATGGAACTTGAGAATATCATCCTGAAGTAACCCAGACACAAAAGGACAAACATGGAATGTATTCATTTATAAGTGGATATTAGCCATAAAATACAGGATGCCCACAATACGTTTCACAGGCCCAAAGAAGCTAAACAAGAAGGAAGGTCCAAGTGAGGATGCTTGAATCTCACTTAGAAGGGGGAATAAAATAGTCATAGGAAGCAGATGGAGGGAGAGAATTTGGGTGGAAAATGGCGTGGGGAGGAGAATAGGGGATAAGTATCAGGTATGGGGAGAGACAGGGGAAATGGCCAGATGGCCATGAAAAGAATGGAAATATGCCGCTGAAAGGGATAGGGGCTAGAGGGTATCCTAAGGACATACCAAAGACCTGGGATAGGGAAGGCTTCCAAGAATCAATGGGGGTGGCCTTAGCTGAGATTCACAGCAGTGGAAATATGGAACCTGAAGAGGCCATCTCCTTTAGCCATGCAGGAACCCCAGTTGAGCGATAGGGACATCAACCCATCCACAAAACTTTTGACCCAAAATTTATCCTGTCTACAAGAATTGCAGAGATAGCCAGGTGGTAGTGGCACATGCCTTTAATCCCAGCACTTGGGAGGCAGAGGCAGGCAAATTTCTGAGTTTGAGGCCAGCCTGGTCTACAGAGTGAGTTCCAGGACAGCTAGGGCTATACAAAAAAACACTGTCTCAAAAAGCCAAAAAAAAAAAAAAAAAAGAAAGAAAAAAAGAAAGAAAAAAGAAAAGAAATGCAGAGATGGGGGATGGAGCAAAGCCTGAGGGAATAGCCAATCAATAACTAGTCCAACTAGAGACCCATCCCATGGGCGAATACCAATCCCTGACATTATTAATGATACTCTGTTATGCTTGCATATAAGAGCCTAGCCTGGCTGTCCTCTGAGAGGCTCCATCAAGCATTTGACTCAGACAGATAGAGAAACCCACAGCCAAACAGTAGATGGACCTTAGAGACTCTTATGGAAAAGTTGGGGGAAGCATTGAGGGCCCTGAAGGCAACAGGAACACCACAGGAAGACCAACAGAATCAACTAACCTGGACTCTTGGGGGCCCTCAGAGACTGAGCCACCAACCAAAGAGCATAAATAGTCTGGACCTAGGCATATATTCCCACATATATGCAGCAGATGTGCAGCTTGGTTTACATGTGGACTCTTGAGTGGGGACTATCCCTAAAGCTATTGCCTATCTGTGAATCTGCTCTCCTAACAAGGCTATCGTGTTTGATCTCAGAGGGAGAAGAAGCACCTAGTCCTACAGAGACTTTTTGTGCCAGGGTGGGGGAATTCCTGGGGAGTTCTACCCTTTCAGAGGAGAAGGGGATGGGGGATGGGAGGAGGGACTGTGGAAGGGGGACCATAAGGAGAACAGAGATCAGGATGTAGAGTGAATAAAAACAAAAACAAAAACAAAAACAAAAACAAAAACAAAAACAAAAACAAATTAAAAAAGAAACAAGCTCACAGGTCAAGGTACTCTTTTGTGAGCTTCTTGACATCCCACTACAAGAAAATCTCACATTAAAACCTGTGGCTTCATTCAGACCCCCACAATGAAGAGTATTTTGGATGGCTTCATTTCTTTCCACCTGTATTATATCAAGGAGCATCAGCCTCCCTCCACCTCATGCAGCCAAGAAAGGGACTTCATCATGTTGCACAGTCATCAACTCCCATTTCCTGTTAAACTGCAGAAAAACCTGGACATCTGCTCAAAGCTGGAAGTTTGAAGGCACAGCTGACCTCCCAGGTGGCTCAAATGGGAGGACACTGAGATTTTGATTCCATTTGGTGGTCATGAACCAGCTTCCCCACTTTGGTTTCATCAGGGGACATTAGGAAGCAGAAGAATGTTCTTTGGCTCTAAAAACCAGGAACTCTCAAAAATGCTTGATGTAGAAGAATTACAATGCCCAACATCAGCAGGAAGATTCTTACCACAGGTGTAGACTAAGCCTAAGCTGAAAACCTTACTTTTCTTTCTGGGCTACTTTAAGGCCCCATCCCTTCACAATGTTACCTTTGTGACTGGTGTCAGGAAAAGGGAGCAATAATTGAAGGCTTAAATAAAATCTGAGCACTCATAACAAATTCAAATTCTAATTGAAAATTTCCCATCCTGACACGAAACAGGGACTGCCCAACCTTGCTTGATTCAAAGAGGAGATTGCTGAGAGATGCCAACATTCAGATCACTATTGGATTAGAGCTTAACAACAACATTTAAAAATAGTCCCCCTAAACCACTAAGAACACATTTGAAACAAATGAAAATAATTCTTTCTTTTGAAGATTTATTTTAATCTTAAATATTATACATATACTTGGGTCTGTGTCTATGTATGTGCATGTGCAAGTGTGGGTCTGTAAAGAGTCCAGAGAGTGTATTAGATCCCTCAGAACAGGAGTACAAGTGAGCTGACTGACATAGGTTCTTGCAACCAAACTAGAGTTTTTTGCAAAAATAGTATGTGCCTTTAACCACTGACCTATCTCTTCATTGCTTGAAATAGTAAGTTTTTGATAAGGAAATATTATAATAATCCAGTATGACAATGTAGAACTTTCTATTCACCGATCAGAAGATAAAAGTCACAGGAACACTGTGAATGAAGGACGAACCAGTGAACTGGAAGAAAGAAAGGAATAGCACAACACAAACAAAAGTTAGAAAACAGAAGAGAAACAACCACAACGAGAGCCACATGTGGCTTTGCAAGTGCTCCCTAAGGAAAATGACTTATCATAGCTGTGCTTTTGGTTTTGAATGAATGTATTATATATGTAGAAAGCAAAATAAAAGAACTGTAAGCAAGTAGCAGATCATCAAGAGAAGCAACTGAGAACAAAAGAACAGAGAATTGAGTGCTTACAGAGCCAGTCAAAGTAAGAGCATCCCATTGGGTGCTTCCAACCTCCAGGAGAAACCCTGATGAAATAGTCACATCACAGGCTGTCATTTGTGGATGAGTGTCTGCCTTCTCTTCTCAATGCAGAACATTCCTCCCCCATACTTTATTTTCAACTAGGGGATAAACAATGGTAATCTATGTTAGAAATGGTTTGCCTTGCAGCCATTCTCAAGAAGGCAATGTTTACAAACCTAAACTGTTTGATGTTCTCAGTTTGCCCTTTCACAGAGACCAACCTGACCTAAGAGACAGTCTCAGGTGACTCTTGATAAATAAGCTGAGTCTGAATTAGCTCCCTCCCTCCATCTTAGTCTCAGAGTCTACCCTCAATAAGCACAAACAAGCCAATGGCAATTTGCTAATAAAATTTGCATTACAGTAACAAATGATCTAACATGCACATAATCAGAGTCTTGGCGAAACGAACAAAAATTGAAACCATTAATTTATTTCTATGACCACCATGAAATAAAACTGTAAGTCAGTAACAAAAAGACAACAGTAACATCTTCAAACACACTGTGTGTGCTGTTCAGTGCATCTGTGCCTAATGCACAAATCTAGAGGAGCTGAAGACATTTCTTAAGTATCACACTGAGTGAGGGTAAAGTGAATGCTTTTAAATATGTTAGAAAAGAGGGATGCTCTTAGCTTAGCATGCTGGCACAGGCCTGAAAGCTCAGGTACTCAAGAGTCCAGGCAGAACACTGTAAGCTTGATACCACACTAGACAACTTAACAGATGCCTATCTAAAATAAAATAAGTAAGGTTGGGCTCAGACATTTGAGATTCTCTTGTATGCACATGATCCTGGGTTCAGTTCCCATCATGCACCTTGATGAAAGGTTGCTATTGAGTATCTCAGCCTATTTCAGAAACCTATTTGGAAAAAAAAAAAACCACAAAAGGATAAAATGAAGCCAAAGCAATCTGAGTCTTTTTCAGGTTGTGAGTAGGGGGTTTGTTGGCAGTCAGGGATACATAGCAATACCAATCACATACACATAAATGCCTATGTATGTATCTGTCATTGGATTAAACTTGCAAACTGCTAGTGACTTACAAAGAATGAACAACAACAACAACAACAACAAAAACTTTACCAATAACAAGAATGTTGCAGGAGCATCATTACATCCGACATGAAATAAGAAGAGGGTATTGTCAACTGCTCTCTAGATAGAAATGTGACAGCTTCGATCAGATGGTCAAACTCCTTCAAGCTATGCCAACACATGCTGGAGAGCCTCTACCCGACAACAGTTACAGAAACTGAATTCATAGCTTTAAAACTTCCCATAAAGGAATATCAAAGCCCAGATGGTTTTGCTAATATATAAAGTGTTACAAAGACCTACCTTCAGTTCTACATGATTTCCTCATAGTAATAAATAGGAAAGGATATTTTATAATTCCTTGTGAGTGTTTTATCCCTTTGATAGCAAATCAAAGGCAGTACAAAGAAAGAAAGCTGTAAGCTAGCATCCTTCCTGAATACACCTGTAAAAATTAGTAACAGAATCAGCAGAAGAATTAAGCGATTTATGAAAAGAATTATACATCATCACCAATGGAATTTATTCCTCAGATGAAAGATCTGCCAATGTAACACACTACAAAATATTCAGGAATCTCAGACAGAAATTCCCAAAGAATATCCACAAAAATAGGGCTGGAGAGATGGCTCAGTGCATAATAAAGTACTTGCCATACAAGCTTGAGGATCTGAGTTCAAATCCCCAGACCTACAGAAGGCTGGACACAGTGGTACACATCTGTAATCACTCCTACAGGGAGATGTAGGCAGAGGCAGGAGAATTCCTGGAGGTTCAGGGGCAGCTAGACTGCTATATGCAGTAGGAAAGGACAAAGTCTATCTCAAACTAGGTAGAGAATGAGGACTGACACCCAAGTTTGTCCTTTGATCTCTACATACTCTCTGTGCCACACACTAAACACACACACACACACACACACACACACACACACACACACACAAACCTCATAGAATGGTCAAAAGAATCTCTACCAAAATAAAGAAAAGAAAACACAAGTGACTTATCAAAGATTGAACACTTCCTCTCCACATTTAAGACCAAGACAGGGTTGCTTACTTGCTTGCTCTTACCACTCCATCAACTCAGTACTACAAAGGCAGGAAATAAAGGATATAGAGGCCATAAAATAGGAAATAAAACTATATCCAAAAACAGTTTTAGAAAATATAAGGTATAGGATATAAGAGAAATACAGAAAAGCCAATGCATTACCTACATATAAGGAATGAGAAAGTGAACACAAAATTGAAAATATAGCAATGTAGAGTAAGTCATTCCAAGTGAGATACATATCATGACTAGAATGCTGAAATCTAGACTGACATTGGAAGAAATTAAAGCATAAATTGCTCATGCATTAGAAGACCCGATATAGTAACAAACCACATTTTCCTCTCAATTATTGTGTGGGTTGGATGTAATTGCTGTTAAAATTCCAGCAAGGTTTTCTATAGAATAGGCAAATTTTAATATATATTTTAATATATATATATATATATATATATATATATATATATACTGTAAATATGTAAATAGAAGTAACATATTTGAAAATAAATATGGGACAAAAATCTGTTTGTTTGGATTTAAAGGCTAAATATTTAGCCTTGGTAATCAAGCCAATATAGAGTCCAGGGAGGTGTAGACTTACAGACAAAGTGGAGGAATAAAGAACACTGAAAGATGCAAAAATAAAAATAAAAAGTTTGGGAACAGTGCAAAACAATCTGGTAGAAATACAGAGACATCTTTGCAAAGGATGCTTGGACAATTAGACTTGTGAAGACAAAGAAAGACACAGAGAGAAGAGACAGGAAAAATAGAGAAAGAAATAAAGGGACAAAGAAGCATAAAGGGAAAAAGGTAAAAGACAATAAAAGACAAAAAAAATAATGTCATGACTTAAAAACATAATTCAAAATGTACTGTACCCTCGCCAGGAAGCTTCTACTGTTGTCTTCTTACTAAATAGACATTTTCTCAAGCTATCTTCTATATAATTGTAATATTACATTAATTAATACATTAGTTCTGCCTTTAACTGTAACCAGAGAATCTTCCTTCTGCAGTGGTCAACAGTTAGTGAAAAAAGTCATAACTGGTTAAAGTGCTGAGCATAAGTGACTATTGGCAGATCAACTCTAAATGAGGTGTCTTTATCACATCTTTCCTCAAAGTTCAGGGAAGGACATGGAAGTGGAGATGGAACCAAGTAAGGGCCATGGAATGGAAAGGAGTGCTGAGTCATGCTGTCTTCTGACATGGTGTGGTTGTTGCTGGCCTAAACTCCCAGAATCTGGTTATCTTCTATAGAAGATCAAGCCAACAACATCATTTAACACTTCAGAAATTTAGCACCAATTGGACCATGCAGATTATAAAAAAAAAGGTGGGGGCATGAAAGGGGCAAAGAATGTGTTCGGGATACCTCAGAAAGTGGGGGAAGGAGAGAATTAAGACACATGTTACCAAGGTATATTGTTTACAAGTATGAGTTTGTCAAAGAAAAAAATAAAGACATTCTATCTAAAATGTACCATGCTGTGGGGGAGGGGGAGATCTGTTGGGAAGGAGATGCAGA
Organism: Rhabdomys pumilio; assembly: GCA_030674055.1. Lineage (NCBI taxonomy): Eukaryota > Metazoa > Chordata > Mammalia > Rodentia > Muridae > Rhabdomys > Rhabdomys pumilio. The sequence continues at coordinate 4,863,849 of JANHMN010000025.1, forward strand.
ATAGAGTGCTGTAAAGGGAAAAGGGGAAAAGGAGACAGTTAAGATTAAAGGGGTTGAAAGATGTTAGGAAAGGTAAAGAAGAAAAATGGGAAGGAATAAATAACAGCGAAGACACCTTTTTTTCTGATTGCTATTTATCTATCTATTTATTTATTTATTTATTTATTTATTTATTTAATCTCTACCACAGCTTCCTCTCCCCCTCCCAATCCCTCTCCCTTTCTCTACGCTTCATCCACTTCTCCTCTCTTTCTCCTCAGAAAAGAGGGTGGGACTCCCATGGATATCAACCAGCCTTGGCTTATCAAGTTGCAGTAAGACTAGGCAGATCTTTTTCTACTGAGGCTAGACAAAGCAACAATGGAAACTGATGCAGAGACCCACAGCCAGACATTAAGAAGACACTACAAGGACAAAGACACTACAAGGAAACCTACAGAATTAACTAACCTGAGCTCATAGGGGCTCATAAAGACTGAACTGCCAACCAGAGAGCATGCTTAGGACCCTTTGCACATATGTAGCAAACATACTTTGAAAAGGCCATATGGAAACCCATCACTGTAGAAGCTTTCTGAAATATTCACATACACACATACAAAAAGAGTTTAAATGGAGTTACTCTATAATGAGTGACAATACTCCAACTAGACACCATATTCTACCAGTATAATCCCTAGTATAGAAAAGGGGCTACATCCTTTGTTGGTCAGTGAGGTCCCATAAACCCTCCAAACAGTACAGACTATTGCCAATGCTCTTGGTTACCTTCAGAAATTGAGTGCAAGACCTTATTGCTGAAGACCCTACATACTTGACTTCTATGATACGGAGAAATCTATGTAACAGTCAACTGGCAGATTCAAGAAGAAGAATCCTGCTGGCCAGGATTCATGGTTTTAGAATGTTGTGCTCACTACTGAAGAAGAAAAATAATCTTTCATCTCACCTCACTGTGAGCACTGCTAGTGGCAATAACAATTTGTCTGGCAAGATGCAACCAAGGTTTAGATGTTACAAGAGTGAAAAAAACAAAAAAAAAAAAAACCCACCACTTTCTGATTTAATTTAAGGCCTGCTCCATGAGATGAAAACCAGCCATGACATTGTCTGCAAGTCCAAGATCTAAGACTAGGTAAGTCATGGGCCCTAGGGAAAAACATTCTGCTAAATGGACATAAGATTAAAATTAGGCCTAATAACTTATCACTATACTATACATTAGCACATCGATTAACCCTTATCACAGGGGCTTCTTGTTGAAGTAGATGGAAGTTAATAAGGAGCCACAACTGATCAATGGGCCACTAACAGGAGACTTTGAAGTGCTTCCCCTTGATTCTGAGCTACAAGCTCTCACTTTTATGGAAAAAGCACAGTACTAGGCTGTCTGATGGGAGACCCCTGGGGGATTCCTACCCCTCTCCAGCTACCCAGCACAGGAATTCTAAGCCTGTACCTCACCAGGCTTATTCATGTGCACTCTGGATCCTGAAATCAGGTCTTTGTGTTTGCATGGTAACCACTTTGTGCTGATGAAACATTACCTCCATGTGTCCATCCCAATAACCTAGTTTTCTGCACAGCATGAATCATTCTTTGAAATTATTTTGCTTGCTTATCTTTTATAAATACATCATCTCTGTCCCTTTCAGAAAAAGAGAAAAAGCATCATTCTTTCCATTTCTCCACAATTAGGTTCACATTGCCAGTCATTTTCTAACGCTAGGAAAAAAAAAATAACAAGATGAAGAAATGGATTAGAAATGAGACAGAGAGGTTCAGACAGGGCAGTTTGCAAAGGAGTTAATCCAGTGTAACTGGTTGAATTAGAAAACACGGAGGGCCTGTTTGAGCTCAGCTCTTCTGCCAGCATGCATGAGAGAGATACATAAAGGAGCAAGCAGGTGAGATCAGTTTCTACCTTTGCAGAGCTTAAGATCCTAGGAGAAGGTCACTATATGTCAATCTATCACTAATAGTAGAACTGCAAGTGGGGTTGTTTGAAGAATGAGGCTGTAATCTTCTAGGAGAGTCTCAAGCAAGACTTGACCTTGTTGGGAAAAGCTTTGGAGAAAAAGTAGCACTCCACAGAGGACCTGAAGGCTGGTATGCTGAGTGTGAATAGGGAGTAGAAGGAATAATACTGTAGAAGGAGAAACAGCATCACAGTAGTGATGTGTCCCGTTTCCAGGTCTGACACCCATGGAGCGTGTTGTCCCCTTGCAGCCTCAGGCTCTTACCAGGACCCCTGGCCACATGAGGGAGCTGACATCAAGATTATCATACTTGATGCTGGATTCATTACCCCTCACAGAGTAAACACTGAATGACTCATCCAATTTTATCTGCCCACGGAAGACTTTTAATGTGTGTGTGTGTTTTACGACACTAATAATACTGAGTCAGCCAGTGGACAGCCTTTAACATCAGTCTCGTCCCTCCATTCTTTTAATGAAGTGTGGTAAGTCAGCAGGTTTGGCTTGTTTCCTTTGCTTCTCTCAGAATTTTTCATTTGTCCGTGAAAGCATTTCCTGTTTGCTTTGTTCCTATTTCGTCAATTCACTGGGTCATACTTTCACTCTTGCCAAGTGGTCATAGGGTAGTCAGCAGGCATGAGTATGGGATGCTAGCTTTCAGAAAACAGAGAGCTGATGCTGAACACTCTTCTCTTTAACATCTACAGCAAACATCCTTCTGCAGCTCCACAAACACACAACGCTGGTCCAACCTTTTTGTGTTAGATCTGTTATTCTCCATGCCAACTTGGCTTCTCTTTCCACAGACCTGTCTTTAAAATCTACTTAAATTTCATCTGCTTTGGGAAATCATACACCTCTTGGGATTATTTTGATCACAAATGACAGGAACTCTTCATTCTAAGTAGCTTATATTTAAAGAGGAATTTCATGGTCTTGAGTGACTTATTAGTTCATGAGGATCTTGGCTTTGAGGGTAACTGTGTTAAGGACACACCAATGTCACCAAACACAGGTTGAGGGGTGGGCGGGGGACTTATTTTGTTTCTCCTTTTGCATTTGGTTTCCTCTTCTGCACAAATCCCATTCCCTATAAACTTCTGGGCTTACATCATCTGGGGACAGGTGTACAACTTCTTATAAATCTTCAGAGAGGGCTATACACATTCTCATGGCCTGCTTTATATATCATGGCCACCATTGAACTTGATTCTGTCCTCAGAGAATGCAAGGAGACCAAAGTCACGTGATGATCCTGCTGCAGAAATTTTATGAATACTTCTTCACGTCAGATATTCCTGCCTCTGTTTTCCTTTGTTGTTGTTTATTTATTTTGGTTTTAGAGACATAATTTTACACTGTAGCTTGGGATGGCTACAAACTTCAAACTCAAACTCACAGCAATTCTTCTGCCTACATCACTTGAGTGTTTGGACCATGTCGGACTCTGGTTAGGAATTTCAGCCCTAGATATACTTAGAACACGGTACCTTCAATCTGGCTAGAAATTCATTCTGACAGATGAGACAGAGCTGGGAATAAGAGTATGATGTCAGGGATGACAAGCTGTGACAAGTCTCCACGTAAAGATGCCAGTCAGCAAGCATGAATTTCATAGCATATCCCTCCTCTCCATCTATCACATGGGGTACAGGAAATTATAGTGTAAGAAAGTAAGTTCTAACCTATATTCAAGAAACTGGGTATCAGTTTGTCAAGCAAAATTATAAGGAAAATAACATCACTAATGTGTTTTTATGGGTAGACAGCTTTGTGAACATTTTACTGTCCACACAGGGATTAATTCATGCCTTTTCACTATTGGAAGTCACAGACTTCTATAAGAATGCACAGTAGAGTCTCTGAGGCAGTGCTTCTCAACCTTCTTAAAGCTGCGGCCCTTTAATGTAGTTCCTCATGTTATTGTGACCCCCCACCATAAAATTATTTTTGTTTGTATTTCATAGCTGTAATTTTGCTACACTTCTAAACTGTAATGTAAGTATGTGTATTTTCGAATTATTTTATGCAACTCTGTGAAAGAGTCATTTGACTCTCCCAAAGGGATCATGAGCTATAGTTTGTGAAACACTGCTCTAGAATATCAAGAGATGTTTATGACAACTTAAGCTTGAATCATGACTTTAAAGCTATATCTGGATTAGTGGAGTAGACAGACTGAGAACATTCCAGAAAGAGAACATGGGGTGGGCTAAGGAATAAGAAAACATTGCCTATTTGAAAACATTACAGAAAGACACCAGAGTAGAGTGTAAAGAAATAGCCTGACCCACAGACAAGTGCCTGTGATGGTCCAGATAGGTTTCATTGAGTGTGTTGACTCTGTCTTAAGTGTATGTGGCCCCATCCTAGGGGTTGGAGTCTAGACTAAATAAGGAGAGAAAAAGGAGAAGCCAGGTAAGCATCTGTACTCATCTTTTCTTCCTGACACATACACTGGGCCTCAAGATTCTGCCTCCATGTTCCGGCTTCATGCCTGACTGCATCCCTACTCACTGCAAACTGAAATAAACCTATCCCCCCATGGCTGCCTTTCCTAAAGTGTATCTGATCCCTGAGACCAGGTTTGGTACTAAAACAGACATTGTGTGGAACAAAACCACAGAGGCCTTAGTTAACCTTGGATTTTAGATAAGCTTCAAGGCTTGCTAAAGCTTCAGTATTCTGTTTGATTTTTATCTTTACTAAAAAGAAACAGTTTGGAGCATGAAAAAGGCACCATTAAGGTCTCACTGCTTATCAAAAACAGAAGCTTGTAAAGAGAATGATTGGAGATCTATTGTGTAGATCTGAGATTGTTGTGTGATAAAAGTAGAGAAGAGAGAAGCATGCCTAAGGGATGTCTATGTGTTGAATCCCAGAGGACTTGGATCACATCCAGTGTTGAGTTGGACACAGCTGAGTAGAGCAGAAGAGATACTGAGGTATCAGGATAAATCCCAGGGCTGTGGTGTTACCTTGGTATGAAGCTAAGATCAAAGGAAAGAAGCTAGAGAGATAAAGATCCCATGTAGACAAACAGAGGGGCACAAACAGAACTAGAGAGTCAAGGGTGTGACTGTCCGTGTGTGTGTGTGTGTGTGTGTGTGTGTGTGTGTGTGTGTGTGTGTGTGTGTGTATGTTTTGGTGGGGGGGCAGGGCAGGGGCTGAACGAACAGAATCAACACTGAATGAGCATGAACAGTGGGCAATGAGCAGAAAACCTAGGGTGGGGACCATGTAAAACCTAGGGTGGGGACCATGTAGCTTATTGTCAAGAATAGGTCTTGTTTATGCCTAGACCACTAGCCAGGGAGAATTTCTGGGCATGTTAATGAGAAACAGTGTGAGTAAGCACGTTAAGTTGTCTCCTTGGTGTGGCAGCAGATAAAAGATGGATTCAGGCACATTGAGGGGATAGACATGAGACTATATGATGGAGATCAGTACGGAGGCTGAACCAGATGTTCACAGAGATAGAAGGATCTCAAGCCGTATAGTTTAAAGCAGGTAGAGGGTGGATAATGAAATCCAAGTCTAGAGAAGTGTGAATGGCTGTCATCTTAAATATTATGCATTCTGTGAAGAATTAGACAGCTCCCTCTCCCTGAGGGAGTTTACAGTCCAGGGAGGGGTAAGGCTGCTTCACTCTAAAAGCTCAAGAGAGTCATAGAAGATGGGGGAGGGGGGGAACATACAGAAGATAGAAGTATAATTCTCTTTGAAGTGTTCCGAGCAAACTTGAGACAGAGACAGAGACAGAGACAGAGAGACAAATAGATGGACTAGAAAGAAGTAGAAATCAAAATAGCAAAAGGCCCAGGCTCTTGTCTCTCTAAAAGAATCTGGCCATGCCATGAGATTTGCTGAAACTTCCACTATAACACAACTGGCCCCCTGTATGGTCTGGTTTCTCTCTGCTGGCAGCCATCAGAGTTAAGCACCTTCTGCAAATCAATCTAAGGAGACCCATTGCCCTCTTAGAAGTAGTTAATGATGGCTTCTAATGAGATTGGCCTAACCTCTGGTCTCGGAGAGCCCTGATGGGCACCTTGGCCTCTCAGTCTCTGATGCCACTCCTTGCTGCCCTTTTGTTGGTTTCACTATTATGCTCTCTGACAGCTTTTCTTCCTGATGACAGCACTGGTGTTCAATCCAATTTCTAGTTAACATAGCAGGCTGGCCCTCCTCAAACTGTCATACTGTGCTGGGATGCCATCAGATAACACAGGCTGCATTATGTATTATAATTATAATGATAATTCTGCTAGAAAGCTGGTCAAGCATCTTTTGCTGCTTTTCCCTCATCACTCTAAATAGCACCATTTATAACCATAGCAGTGGGGCTGGTGGTTTTGTTAGAAAAGAAGATGTAATTACCCATAGTTTTTGTAGAATCATAGGAAGGAGACATTTCAGAGCAGGAGTAGGAGGTCAACTGACAAATCCTCTATGGGCCACAGAATTTTTTTAAGTGTTTTTTTTTTTTTTAATGCAGTTTTCTCATTGGCCCATGAGACAGGTTGGGAGCTAATTACCATGACCATCCTGAAGTTGAGGGGATGTCAGAGAGATTACCTAACAAACCTAACAAGCAGCATGTGTGATAAAACAATTCTCCAAGGTCCTAAGTGTCTTCTCTTTGCACTTTGCCATGCAGATAAAAGAAATATATTTGGGAGGTGTCAGTGTCAACTTAACCTTGGGAGACCACTCACTGAAGCATCCTGATGCTATCAAACTTGTGAAGGATGAAAACAGAGCCAAGAAGGAAGGTATGCAATAGTCTACAGGCTGTGGTTTCAAACCCTGCCTAGGACACTGTTCAGAAGAAGTTCTGGACATGTGCCTATTGAATTTAAGCTGTGACCTGCTGGCCCTACTTCAATACTTGAAGTTCCAATCCTGTTCAGTTCTCAATAGTTCCAATACTTTGGCCGAGTATTGAACCCAGGGACTCACCCATGCCAGACAAGTGCTCTATCATGCAGTTATACCCCAGTCCCCCTCAAGCTCTCGATTCTAATCTATTTTGTCAGAATGTTTGACATTATCCTTTTGACATTTCTTTATCAAGCATTCAAACTCCGAGTTCATACATAAGTTGAAAGCCACATTTATGTCAAGCAACAAAATAATACATCTAGTTGTTATGATAATTAATATATATATGTAAAAGGAGAGGTAGTCAAAACTACTACTGAATTTGGAGAAGGAATTATTTTTTTCTTTTTCTTTTCTGAATGACTAATGTGATTTAGGGAGACTGTCTGGAAACTATAAGGCATCAAAGAATCAGTGGCTTTTAGCAGGTGATGGCATCCAATCTCTGGTCTCCAGGGTGAAGTGCCTGAAGAGTGAAGATAGACTGGGAAAGAAAAAGAATCTGGTATTGTTGTTAAATCTAGTTCCTTACTTTAAAATTTTCTTACTTAAAGAGTTTTCTTGCTTTACTAAAATTTTTCTTACTTACCAAAAATTTTCTTGCTTTAAAATTTTTATGATTATTATTTATACCCTGAACTTCTTTATAGACTTAAGGGCAGTATAATCTAAAAAAAAAAAAAAAAAACAACTACATTTATGTGTAGTTATAGTCTCAAAAATGTTTCTAAGGGAAGTTGGTATCATAAGAATAGGGAAAGCAACCACAAGACAGAAAATGATGCTCACTCTAGTGTCTTGAAGGAAGGAGGACTCTGCAGGTAAGGTGACCTTCTAGAACGTCTGGGTTCAGTTCCAAGCACTCACATCAGGTGGCTCACAACTATCTGTTATCATTGCTCCAGGGTATATGATGCCCTCTTCTGGCCTCTGTGAGAAACTGCATTTATGAACACATACACACAGGCATATGACATGCACACACATGCAAATAAATAAATAAATAAATAAATAAACAAACAAATAAATAAAATCAGTGTATGCTGGATCCTATACATATCCCTGCTGACTATATTTTCAGCTATAGCTTACAAAATTTTGATACCATTTCATTCTGTTCAATGTATGTTCTAATTTACTTAAGATAAATTTTGGACTCCTAGGTTCTCTCCACATGTTTTTTAATTGGCACACTTTTAAAAGTGCTGTGGCTATTTCTGCTGATAAATTCAAGTCAGAGTGGATTGTAGTTATTTCAATTTGTCTGAACTTGCCACGGTTTGTTTTATGGCCCGGTCTTTGGCCTCTTTTGTTCATGTTTTTGGGGTCTTGAGCAAAATGAACTCTGCTGCTGTTGGATGGAGCATTTGGCAAATATTGACTGGATTCTGCTGATGGATGCTGTTGTTGGGCGATTCTGTATCCTTATTGACTTTCTGTCTTGTTGTTCTATCAGCTGTTGAGAAAGACCAGGAAAGTTTTCAGCATAATTGTAGATTTATCTATTTCTCTTTCCATTTCTGCTTTTGTCCTGGGAGTTGGGCCATTTTGTTGTTTGGGTACATCTGCAATGGATCACTGCATCTGGGTAGATTAATACTTTTATCAATGTGCATTGTCCCTTTTGGTGTCTGGGTGGATTAATACTTTAGTCAGAGTGTGTCATTCCTTTCTTCATCTGGTAATTCTGTCATAAAAGTATACTTTATCTGATATTAATGGAGAATCTTGCTTGCAAGTCATCACTGTTGAAATGATGCATTTTTCTACTTCTAATTGTCTACTTAGAGTATATTAACAATGACTTTCTTTTAGATATGCACCCAGTTTCTGACTCATAGAAGGCTACATTGTGACCTTATAAAGATATCTTTTTTTAAAGTTAACATAGTCAATTTATTTTTATTTATAACATTTATTAATCTGATATGCTTAATTTTGCTGATTTTTTTCCCTCTTTAGGATGGTTTTTAATTTTGTTTCTGTTCACTTTGCCAAAATTATTTGAACTTTTTTATAATTTTATATTGATATTTTTGGTGGGTGTCCCTCTGTGTGTATGTGATTGTTTATGTGTGTTTGTGTGTGTGTGTGTATGTTTGTGTACATGTATGAGTACACTTGTGTGTATTTGGATGTGTTTGTGTGAATGTGATGTGTGTGTTTGTATCCAGTGTTGGGATGGGACATGGCAATATACCCTCAATAGGCAAGGGCCTACAAAGTTATGTATCTGTCTTTTTGACTTAGAATTATATTTATTTGGTGAGGCTTTTTTTAGTGGTTTCTCTGGGCTCTGCTTCTACATTGTATATGATTGACGTAGTGCAATCTACTTAATGTAGAATTCCCAGTTTATGGTATTATAAGCCTTACCTTCTTTTGTGTCCTTTCTCATTCTTTCTTTAAATCTTTGCTTCACCAAAATGCCATAGATGGGACACCTTAAGCCACGATGCTTTATTCTCAACTGACTCAGAAATGGAAGTCAGGCACAGGGATAGACATCATGGGCCATGGTAAGGACACCCTCCTTGACTTGAAGAGAGCTAGATTTCTTGTTTGGTTTATTTTGTTATGTTCTTTTCTCTTTGCCCTCACGTGTCTCAAAGAGATAGCAAGCCAGCAATCTCCCCAGGGCCTCTTCTTGCTAAGATACTAAATGCCATCACAAACGCATCATTTAAACCCAATTAACTCCAAAGGCCCCATTCCCAGACATCACGACTTTGCCTATTAGGACATCAACAGATAAATTAGGAAAGTGACTCTGAAATCCTTAGAGATTCATTGCTCATGTGAATTGTTCCATGTTACAAAGTAACTTCACAGAACCACAGACTGGGGAGGCAAAGGCAATTGTTTAGGATCACCTGTTCAGAGTCCTTGTGGCTTCCTTCTTTTTCTCGTATGTGTCATGCTGCTAATGTTCTTGCCTCTTATTTCTTCTTTTCTTTCTTTTTTTTTCTTAGCCTTATACATTATACAACTTCAGTATGCAGTCTACAAAGGCAGTTAAACATCCAGAAAGAGGTGCTGGGATCTGGGGTGAGGCTGTGAATAGATTTGGATTCAGCAAAAGCTGCCAATTCCTCTATGGAACTGCCAGCTTCTATAAAGTTAGCATTGTAAACTATGATACCTACTGCAATAAAATCCACATCGTTTTATCTGCCAGCAGCTCAGAGCTAATTAGACACTAATTGAAAGAATTTCTCAACGCCTCATTTCACTGTGTAGGCATGGGCAATGCCAGTGCTATTTTGCATGTGAGACTCTGATGGTGGGAACCACATATCTGAAGCCGTGGGATATGTATCCAGCTCTAAACATGGATGAGAAGGATGGCTTCAGAGATTACAGAGCCCAGCATTTTCTAGTTGAGAGTGTATGTCACCAGTCATATACCAGAGAACACTGGGCACTACAAAGAAAGAGTGCTTGCCATTCTGGAGAAGTAGCCACACTGAACATTACAGAATGGAATGTAGTTTTAGAGGAAGGCAATTGTAGATGTTGTGGCTAATCTTGACTGCCAATTTGATAAGTTTTGGTATTGTCATGGAAACAAACCTGAAAGCATGCCTGTGAGGGATTATGTAGACTAGGTTAGCCTCTCTGTGTGCCTGTTAGGAATTGTCTAGATCTTGCCTTAAATACAGGCAATAAATCCCATGGGCAGCGGTCCCTGACTCATACAAAAGAGAAAGAGGGTTGAGTATTCATCTCTATCTGCTTCCTGACTGTGGATGTGATGTGACCAGTTGCCTCATGCTCCTGTTCCCATGACTCCCAGACCTTGGTGGACTATACCGTCCAAATGTGAGCCAAAATAAATGCTTCCTGAGAGGCTGTTGTTAGGTTTCTTGTCACAGTGGCAAACTAAGTAAATAATACTGGTAAATTTTCAGCAAAATTAAAATTGGAGGCTTTGAAAGAAGAAAAGAAAAATGAGAAAGCCTGCGTGGCAGAGACAGGGTTATTTCTGAATAAGTCTGAGAAGTGGCCCCATACAGGAGGGGCAAGAACAAACTTTTCTCTGGGAAGGTCTCAGAGTGTGTATGGTCTGGTTAGGAAAATCATGATTTTAGTTAAACCAGGTTGTGCAAGAAGAACAGAGTGCTATCGGTGGTGCTGACTTTTGGGGAACTGAAGCTGTTAGCTATGGGAAAGAGGGACTGTTCAGCAGGTAGGCACAGGAAAATTGGCTGGAGTGATCTCCCATCTTTCTGTCCTTTTAAAACCTACCTTTACATTGTAGTGCGACATGTCAAAAACACTGAGATTTGGGACATAAAGTACATAAAGTCCCACACATCTTACTGGGGTATGAAGTTTCATCTTCATTGTTCTTCAGTAGCTCACAAATCTGTACCAAAGAACCATGTCTAGAGCTGGCTAAATTAGGGAGTCACAAAATCTTGAGTGTTAGTTTTTTCTGAAGAAAGTACATGAGAATCAAAATCCGAAGACAAAGAGCCCGAGTATGTGGTTTTTATTTTGACTTTTATTTGTTTAATTTTTATAAATTAAAGCACTCTGACCATTCTAACATGGAGCCGACATGGAGAATCACTGGTGTGGTAAAAAAAAAAAAATGTGAGAAAGAGGAATGAATCAGGTAGGCTTGAGCAAGCAAATAAATCTTAGCAAGAAGGTTAGGAGCTTGAGGCTAGCTTGGGGTATACAGAAAGACTGGCTCAAAGAGGTTATGAATGTGGGGCTAGCCTGGGATACATAGAGAGACTGGCTCAGAGAGAGGAGAGACTGAGAAGTAAAGAGAAAGGGTGAAGGAAGAGAAGGGGAGAGAGGAATAGAGGAGGGAGAGAGGAAAGGGAGGAGAGAAGAAATGAGGAGAGGAGAAGAAGGTAGAGGACAGAAGAAAGGAAAGGGATATAGAGAGAACAGAAGTGGAGGAGAGGAGAGAAAAGAAATGAGAGGGAAAGAGAGGAGAAGAATGCAACAAAGAGAAGTTCAGAAGAGGAAAGAAGGGTGGGTGCAGGAGGAGTATGGAGAGGAGGGAAGAGGGAAGGCAGAGGTGGGGGCATGAACAGGGGCAGAATCTTCAGATTTTATAGCACCTACAGCTGCAGGTGACTGGCAGGAATGAGCTCACTGGGGTCCCAGAGCCTGTCATAGGAAGCAGAAGCTCCGGGGCACACCTTTGAATGCATGCGATGTGTTTATGATCTTCAGCATTATATTTATCATTGACCGTTGTCAATTCCACATACATTATACCGGGGAAGACTATTTAGGGAAATTGAACTCAGGTCCTTTAGAAGAGCAGCCAGTGCTCTTAGCCTCTGAGCCATCTCTCCAACCACTGATCTACTTTTCTGTCTTTTGTGCTTATTGGATTATTAGTTTATATACTCATTGACCAGAGTACACAGCTAAGGTCTATAAAGACATCACAGCTCCCATACACATGCAAAGGCTGAACCCTGAGTCAGAACACAGAATGATACAGTGCAGAAGGCCTCTATGGCTTACTGTGCACTCACATTAGTCTATGGATAGAAGCCATCAAGTCTCTAGGGCAACACAAACTTCAGCATGACTAGGGTGCCTGTAGGTTAATGAGCTCATATCATGTGTGCTACACAAATCTGTCTACTAGGGTAAAGTTAGAGAACCTAGGAAACTCCTCTCTCAAGAGAAAGTATTGAGAAGTGTCCAATTGGTTTAACTTTCCTGTGGAAGGTGAACAATACAGGGCCACATTTGTATGACTAACAGACTGTTTTAGGTTTTTCCTTCCCCTTCCTGTGGCTGTAGCAAAGCATTCTTTTAAAAAAATAGTTAGGGAAACAAAGAATTTATTTAACTTGTAATTCCAAGCTACAGTCCATCACTGAAGGAAGTCAGAGAGGCTTGTTTGCTGTTCTGCACAGTACTACCTCTCAGCCAGGAACTCACTTCAAGTCAAGAAGTACAGCAGAATCCATGCAGGATGTTTTCTGGCTTCCTCACAGAGTCATGCTTAGCTAGCCTAATATCTAGTAGGGAATGGTGCTACCCATAATGGGCCGGGTCCTTCTACGTCAATGAACAATCAAAGGGACCCCCACAGGATGTACTCATAGGTAAATCTGATCCAGGCAATCCTTCAGTTGAGACTCCTTTCTCAGGTGCCTCTATGCTGTGTCAGGTTGACCTAAATCTAACTAGAACACCAAGGAATGATCAGGAGATACTTAGTGCCGTGCTTATGCCCAAGAATAAATACAGAATGTGCAGGAGAGCAGAAGACATGGACTCCACCATCAACTTGGCTTTTGGAACAGGTGAGATTCATAAGTGATAACAAGTGTTGTCAAAGGCAGAATTTAACTATAAGGCCATTCTCACTTCTGTCTACAAAGATTTATTCTAATTTCTTCCTTCAAGCCAAGAAGACTAGTCTACCTGAATCAGACCTTGATAATGCTGGAAGTAAGATCATGAAGACATAGAAAGAAGATTTAGGAAATGCTCACTGGAATTGACCTCTGACTTTGGAAATGGTCATCAGTAGCCAGGAATTTGTAACAAGGAATCTCTATCTTCCTGCATTGAACAGACCAGAACATGGACTTGAGTTCTACTAGGATGTGGAACATTTTATGTTTAAATCACAACATAGGTTAAAAGTCTAAATACACAGTGCACACAGGGCACGTGTTACTGCTAGATTCCATGAATTTTTGGCAAAGACTCGGGGCTAAGCGTGTATAGGTGGGCTAGGTCTGCTTCCTTTATTAACATCCTGGTAGGAACTCAAGGAGTCACCCAAGAATGTGTCCTCAGTGCTCAAAATGATTCCCATGGAGCCCCACAGGTCATAGGCCCAAGGCATTCAGCATCCCCACCTAGAGCTCAAGCCGTCAATCACAGGGCCATCCGAGTGGCACCAATACTCACACTAAGGCACCTGAATCTTTCTGATTGCATCTGTATGCTGTTCTGCTTAGTTTTCAAGGAAATTCAAAAGAGACAACCACAATGTCATAAGAATAGAAACTCTCTTGATGTTTGGTCTTCATTTTTGAGAGTTCTGAAGGCTGGGGAAGCCTCTGCAAGTGGTGTGTCCCTGATATCCTTTAGGGTCATCACGATACCTCCTACCAGTGACTTTAGAAAGGCAAGGAATGCTGACTACTGTGGGTTTAATATTTTCTGTGTTTATGTGTTTGTATGTGTGTTGTTTACATTTGTATAAGAATGTGTATATGTGCGTGTATACAGGTTGACATACATGTATATGAGCATGTATGTGAAGGCCATAAAACAGTCTGAGTGTTGTTTCACAGTGCTACTGGTTTGTTTTGTTTTGTTTTTAGAGCAAGTAGGGTAGCATGATTGTTCAGCCAGCCTCTGCCCATGTCAGCCTCCCTAGCACTGGGGCTATAAACACACACCATCTACTATTCCTGCTCTTTAGTTTTTCCACAGGGGTTCACACAGGTTCTAGAATGTAAAAACCCAGCTTACTGTCCCACCTTAGGGGCCAAACTCTAAAAGACCGAAGCTAACTGTAACAGACCACTCTTGCCCACGTTTGGGGGCCAAACTATAGCGGCCCACTCTGTTCCACAGGTCTGGGTTTAGCAAGAGAGAGAGTGGGGGGAAGAAGGGGAAGAGCCTCGAAGAATAGAGACAAGCCAGAGGATCTGCAGTAAAGTCTTCTTTACTGTCTCCACCATACACACACCACTACACCTACTACTACTACACCCCCATTCTCACACACAACACACACACACACACACACACACCCACACACACACACACACTACAACAAGGAAATCCTGGCTATTTATAGGCTTTTGCCACGTGCCTTGTAGGCGCATGGATACCAGGTGCCTTGCAGGTGTGGATATGATGTAAGCCTTACAGGCGTGGACAGCACGTGCGCCTTACAGGCATATATGGTGTAGATAGCACGTGGATAACACGTGCACCGCATGCCTTGTAGGCATGGATACTCCTTGCAGCTGTGGGCACTAAACAGCAAAACAAGCTATATGGGATATCAGAGTGTGCTTCAGCTGTTGTCAGCTGTTGAAAACCAAGTCTCATGTCAGGGTATATGACTCAAGATGGCTGGAAAGCTGATAGCTGCTTTCTAGTCGCTTTCTGCTTAAAGTCAGCTCCCAACACTAGAAACCAAACTCAGGTCCTCATTTTATTATAGCAAGCAAGCTAGCAACTGAGCCATTTTCCTCACACCAGCACTTTGGGTTTTTTAAAAGAACACTTTTGGAAGCTGCTAGGAAAAATGTTAAGTAAAATAATTAGTACAAGGAGGAAAAAGTCAATAGAAACAAGACAATTCAGGAGAACTTATGTAGTGTGTTCTCTTACCTACTACAGTGCCTCCTGATTTTGCGGTATTATTGGTATTATTCCAAGCTTGCTCCCTACTGGGATCCCCAGAGTCATGGTGACACCTACAGTACTTTGTGTCAGAGACTAAGGTTTGGTCGATGATATGTATTAGAGATGCTCAAAGAAGTAGTAGGGACCCAGGGAGGTGGCCCAGTGGACAAAAGTGCTTGCTGTACTAGCAAGAGGACCTGAGTTCAAATCCTAGCAACCAAGTGGAACATGACTGTGGATGTCAGTAATCTCAGAACTGTGTGAGGATGAGACAGGAGGATTTCTGTGTTCACTAGCTGCCAGCCTAGCTCTAGGTTCAGCAAGAGACCTGTCTTCAGGGAATGAGGCAGAGAGTGAGTGAGTGGAATATTGGAGATCTTCCTCTGGCTTTCATGTGCATGCATGGGCCATAATCATCCTCATACATGTATATGTTCACTACACATATCAACTACATATACACACACATACACACACACACACACACACAGAGAGAGAGAGAGAGAGAGAGAGAGAGAAAAGAAGAAGAACAAGAAAAACAAAAGGAAGAAGAAGAAGAAGAAGAAGAAGAAGAAGAAGAAGAAGAAGAAGAACAACAACAACAACAACAACAACAAGAAAAAAAGATAAAGAAGAAGAGGAGGAGGAGGAGGAGAGCAGGAGGAGGAGGAGAGCAGGAGGAGGAGGAGAGCAGCAGGAGGAGGAGAGCAGGAGGAGGAGGAGAGCAGGAGGAGGAGAAGTGAAGAAGAGGAGGAGGAGGAGGAAGAGGAGGAGGAGGAGAAGAACATGGAGAAGGAGGAGGAGGAGGAGGAGAAGAACAAGGAGAAGAACAAGGAGGGGGAGGTGGAGGGGGAAAGGGGGGAGGAGGAGGAGGAGGAGAAGAAGAAGAAGAAGAAGAAGAAGAAGAAGAAGAAGAAGAAGAAGAACAACAACAACAACAACAACAACAACAAGAAAAAAGATGAAGAAGAAGGAGAAGAGGAGGAGGAGAACAGGAGGAGGAGAAGGAGGAAGAGGAGAAGAAGAAGAAGGAGGAGGAGGAGGAGGAGGAGGAGGAGGAGGAGAAGAAGAAGTGAAGAAGAGGAGAAGGAGGAAGAGGAGGAGGAGAAGGAGGAGGAGGAGGAGGAGGAGGAGGAGGAGAAGAAGAAGAAGAAGAAGAAGAAGGAAGAGGAGGAGGAGAAGGAGGAGGAGGAGGAGGAGGAGGAGGAGGAGAAGAAGAAGAAGAAGAAGAAGAAGAAGAAGAAGAAGAAGAAGAAG
>JANHMN010000025.1:4886942-5010039 GCA_030674055.1 Rhabdomys pumilio
ACTGCTACTGCTACTGCTACTGCTACTGCTACTGCTACTGCTACTGCATTGGGTGGATCATAAATAGTTCAGAAACAGAAGTGAATAGGCATGTCAGGAGGCTACTACAGAGAAAACATTGGCTAAGATAGGGGACTATGGATGATCTACTTTTCTAAACAGATTGAACATGGGAGAAGACCTCTTGCCAATGAGACCTAGACTTTAAACACAAAGAGTGATGGATGAAGCTAACCAAAAATTTTGGCTCAAACATCTGGCAGAATGAACTTCAATTAACTGAAGTTGAAAAAAATAAGGTGAATTTTAGTGGAGAGTCAGTCTATATTCACTGCAAGTATTTTACTTCAGTCTGCTGTTTGTTTTCCTAATATCTCATTATCATGTTTCTAAGAGCAGATATTTTTAATTTCAATGGAGACTAGCTCATCAATTATTTCAGTCAAGAACAGAGAGAAATGAATACATGCAAGCTCACTTGTTTTCTTGCTTGTACTGAGCTAACCTTCTCCATTTTTATGCAGTCCATGATTCTCTGCCTAGGGAATGATGCCACCTACAGTAGACTGAGTTTTTCCACATCTATTCATTCACCTAAGACAACCACTTACGGCTGTCTACCAACAGAAGGTCCAAGAATCTAGTAGTTGTTCTGTCCGTGAGGCTGTGTCTTAGTGGGTCTCCCATATACTCTGGGATCCTGCAGAAGTAGGATGTAATGACAGTGAACAAATGGTCTTGCTGGCATAGGTGAGAGGAAGGAAGTAGAGAGAGCATGTTTTCATCTTCCATGGAAGAAAGGAAGTAGAGAGAGCAAGTTTCCATTTTCCATGTCATTTATATAGGCTGGCAGCAGAAGGTGTGGCCCACAATTAAGGTTGATCTTCCCACTTCAAAAGATCCAGAATAAAACTTGTTTTTTCCACGTCAAATGATTTAATAAAAAAAATTTCACAGATGTGCCCAGCCATTAGGGTTTTAGTTAATTGCAGGTGTTGTCAGGTTGACAACTAAGAAGAGTCAACAGTCACAGTCAGGATATTTTATTTCAATAGCAGAAATGAAGTCAGAATGCTGTATTGACATGGTCATTTCTGTGTCTTCTGCTCCATTTATGTGTCTGTTCTTTAGCTAATACTCTGCTGGCTTTGATGGCTGTTGTTTACAGTAAGCCCAGGCATAATACTGCCAGTTCTTCAGATCATCTTTCAAGATTGAATCAGTATTCTGAGTCATTTACTTCTCTATATAAATGTCAGAGTGCTTGTAAATATCCCTTAGACACTGAGTTGTGAATGCATTGACTCTCTTCATCATAGTAGTTCAAAATTAAATCTTGTTATCTGAAGATGCTCCATTTCTCCTTCATCCACTGATTTAATGCTTTGGTATTTTTAATCAGTTTTGTAGCTTTACTTTTATAGCTATTATGTATATTTTGTTAGATTTCTATGTAATCATTTCATTTTCATAGTACTAACATAAATAGTATGATATCTTTGATTTCAGTTTCTGCTGGTTTGTTGTTTGTGTGTGAGAAGGCAGTGTTATGTTAACCTGAATATGTACTATCATGTCTTATTAATTCCAAGACACTTTTATTGATTGCTTTTTATTCTGTATGGAGTCATGACATATACAAAGCTCATATCATTTTGTCTTCCTGATATGTATGCTTTGTTTCCTTTTCCTGTGGGATCACATGACTATGTCAAGATGATATTGCAAACAATGATAAGTAAGGTATTATTGCTTTACTCCTAAACTTAGAAGGGAATATTCCAGTTCTTAAATGCTACCAATGAGACCAGGGGACATTTTGTAGAAGGTGTTGGTTGAAAGTTTCTATTTATTCCTAATTTACTGAGAGTTTCCTATACGAGTTAAGTCTCTCTCTGTTTCATGTATTTTTTTATTTTTAAATGTTGAAGCAGTCTTCTAGATCTGAAGTAAGTTCTACTTCATCTTGGTAATTAATTTGTATATTTCTGTGTTTAATTTCTATTGTCTATTGAGGATATTTGCATCTGTGTTCATAAAAGACAGTAGCCTGTGGCTTCCATTTTTATTAATGCCTTTATCTGGCTTTGTTCTTAGAACAATGTTTGCCTTGTAGTATAGGTAAAGAGGGAATCTTGACTTAAACCTGGAGTAGACTGCAGTTAATAGTTATTGCTGTATAGGGGCTGTTATGTCTTGGATAAATCAAGAACCAAATGGTTAGGGATGAAGCTCAGTAGTAAGGCACTTGGCTAGCATGCCAAATATTCTGTTTTCCATAAAAGTCTGAATGACTTTTCTATTGAGTTCAGTCATTTACTCGTCATTGTTCTTTGTTGCCTTCTCTGTGTCCAACCTGGCACAATTTTCTGCTTCCTGAAGATTTTATCAATTCCTGTGGAGTACACACTCAGGCCCAGATTGCCCTATCTTGGTTTGTCTGAATATTTCTTTATTTTTCATGGGTGCTTTTGCAAGATAGACAATTCTCAGTTAGTGGAGCAATCTGTCTTACTCAGAACTTCATTTATCTCAGTGTTCTCTCCTTTGCTTGTGCAGTTATTCAGAATATAATTATATAATATAATTTTTACCTTTGTTTCCTTGCATGTAAGGTATTTAAGTTTCCCCTTTCCTGCCCTCTCAATGATTATTATTATTATTATTTTTTTTTTTTTTTTTTTTGCTTTTGATCATCTAAAATTGGAATGTATATAGATTATTTGGGGGCTTATTTAGTCTGGTTGATCTTGTTATTAAATCTGGGGTATCATATCCAACAATAACTTGGGGTGAATAATAATTATATTTGACTGTTAATTCTATTTGCTTGGTCTTTACTTTGAATTCCTATTAGTCATACATAATAGCTATTCTAGCACTCTCACCATTCTTGGATAGTCTGTTCCTATTAAAACCACGATCTTTAGCACTTGTGTTTGATTGATTCTCAGAACTTCAATTTCTCCAATCACATTATTCATCCATGCTTGCAAGATTTGAAGCTGTCCTCTTAATGTCTTTAGCATGTTAGCCACATTGGCTCTAAATTCTTATACAAACAATTACAGCATCTCTGGCAGGTCTGACTCCTGTCTTGAAGTTTACTTATTCTTTGCAAGGTGATTTTTGTTTTGTTTTTGTCTTTTACTTCATTTACTTACTTGTTTGCTTAATTACTTACTCATTCACTCATATTTGCTTTATTCCAAATGCTGTTGTTGTGGTACTGTCAGGGACATCAATACAAATTCTATCTTTTTAGACATCCTGACCCACGGAATCTCCTTCTTGCTTCTTTACTTATTCCAGAGAGGGATAGAATATTAAACAGTGACTCATTAATTTTACTAATAATGTGAAGTTAATATAACTCAATTCTCCTGGTTTACGGATAAGCCGTCCTCTAATTAGGAGAGAAATTTCTCCCACTGGTTTAAAAGGCACAGACACAGCCATTTATTAGCAGGACATCACCATTTTATTGAGCACTGCAATGAGATCACTGAAGTGTGCAGCTTACTGGAAGCCATTTCGTCTTCAGGCCTAAGGCTATCTGGTTCCCCTGTTTTATTTCTGTAGAGAACACCAGTTGTTATAACATAGTGGTAAAAGAGCAAAATGGTACCATGCTTTACCCATCCAACTGTTTCCACCTAGTGCAGAAACTCTGAAGAAGGGCTCCCAATTTGAAGATTTGGAAAATCATTAGTAGACAAGATGTTAATTTAAGCCCTTTTAAACTGAGAAGTTGGAATTACCTCCTGAATCTCCACTGAAGCCTGGTATAGCCACAGTGGGAGCTGGCTTCCCTGGAAGAATTTTCACAGTGTTCTGACAAGTCAGAGCACCTTGTAATGATGGGCAGGGCCACATCTTGACCAGGACTGCTCAGCTATGCATGCCTCCTGCCCTCTATTAAAGCATCAACTTAAGCCGGGTAGTGGTGGTGCACGCCTTTAATCCCAGCACTTGGGAGGCAGAGGCAGGCGGATATCTGAGTTCGAGGCCAGCCTGGTCTACAGAGTGAGTTCCAGGACAGCCAGGACTACACAGAGAAACCCTGTCTCAAAAAACCAAAACAAAAAAAAAGCATCAACTTATGACAGGACCCCAATGATGGACTTGGGGTAACTAGACCTCTTTGTTCCTTGTATCCAAGTAGCCATATTGAATATATCTCCTTTCTCTGGTTTTTACTGCAATTTGTCTTTTTTTGACTAGCTAAGAATAGATAGACCACCCTGGATCATTGGCTGCCAGGGCCCAGGCTCTGACCCTAACGACTCCAGCAGAAACCCTCTGGACCTGTGGTGGTCTTCTTGCTTCATCTTTTACCCTCACCTGCTTCTCTGAGCCCTTGTCCAAACCAAGCTTCCCCAAAGTTGTCACATACTAAGTTGAAGCAAATATACCAACCTGAACTAGATCTCAAACCTGGGAACCTGATCAAGAAAATCTAACTGGCCACTGTAAGCCAGTGTCTAGCCTGGTCCACTCACCCAGAACAGCAGGACAGTCTCTTGCCATATAAACATGGTTTCAAGGCATTCCTCATGAATGGCAACCTAACAAGAGTCCCACAAAATGACACAGAACAACCTACAATTCTGGCAGAAGTTGCATCTTTCTCTATAGAATGCTTAGCTCAGTCAAGAGCCACCAGGGCCATACCTACAAATGGGCTCTAAATTAACCTCACTGCTCTGCATGGTAACAGCTTATCATCTAACCCCTCAATTTGTTAAGGATCTTTGCTTTCTCTTCGGCTGTCTTATTTTATTTCATTTTTTTCTCTCTGGAAGCAGATGTACCCTCTGAAAATGAGGTTTGATACAGCATTGTCTTTGATTTGTCTCCAGATGTGGCCAATTTAACATCTCAGTCATAGGATGGCAAACAAATGCTTTCCAGGGAGAAATTAAATGATGGCATTTAAGTCTTAATTGCTGCTTATAATCATATCCTTTTTTTTAAATACTTGATTCAAGTAAATGGACTCATGGTTCTCCAAGTTTAACTTAAAAGAGCTGTGGAGCTAAAGAGACAATAATTTGCCACTATAGCATTTCTTAAAATGAAAAAGTGTAGTTGTGCAGCCTTTTTATATTCAAAAAGTGTGACTACTAGATATTTAGTCCTAGCATAGTTTATATCTTCTCTCCCACATAACTACCGATGTGCAAAATCTATTTCTTAATGAAACATGAAAACCCTGAACACATTTGTCATGCTGTATCCCCCACAACCACACAGCAAAAGAATCTTGAATTAGTGAAGCACAAAATTAGCTTGGTTTTTCTTTGTGAGATCTAGTGCTTGAGTAGCTCCTCTCAAACTGTAATTTTGTTTATTTAAGGAGGGTGCTTTCAGGAGCTTCTATTGCACCATGTAAGATTTTGTAAGTCTACACTAAACGCCTTGTCTGAAGAGAATCTATGTTGTCTGAAGATGCAAAGAGCTACTGGCTGCTGGAAGTAAAAGTGATGTCTGTGCAGCTTGGAAGAAATCCCAAAGGCAGACAAGTGTTGAATCAAGTGGCTGAGTTACTTCTACATGTGAAGAACTATCCCTGTGCTGACTTTCCCATCCATCTATCCATCCATCCATCTATCCATCCATCCATCCACCCATCCAGCAATCCCTGCATCTATCTATCCATGTGTTTGTATGTCCATTTATCCATGTGTATCCACATTCTCATACGTCCTTCCATCTATCCACCCATCCATCCATCCATTCACCCACCCACCTACCCATCCATCCACCCATACACACATACATAATAGCACCATTATTCTACCCTCTCACACATTTGTCCACTTATTCTTCCATCCATTTATCACCCATCCATTCTTCCATTCAGCTACCCAACTTCCATCCAGACATCCTCTAACCCAACTACACATCCATCCATTTGTCCACCCATCAATCCATTTATTCCATACTCAGAGTTTGACACTATTATAGCTCTGACCAATCATTAGAAAACAAGAATCAGGGGCCATAATGCCAAGGAACCTATACCTAAAGGCTTTCTACTCAGTCATTTTTAATATGACACAAAGTAGTGGCTTATTATAAAGCTATTTAGGGTTTGTTTGGATAATTTTAGCTAGTTATAGTGTGGGAGGGCTGCTAAGCCTGGACCAGCAGTTGCCTAAGTAGGATGTGAGGACAAGAACAATAAGTCAGAAAAAAACAAAACAACAAACAAACAAAGAAAACAAGGAAAGGAACTAGCACTATAGAATGTACAACTACCTAGAGAAGGACAAAGAAATGGACTTCACAAAACCATGCCATCCTCATGTCCCATTACCTTCTAGAATCTCTGTTTTCTGCCTTTCTTTACCATGCCCAGCAGCAATCACTTTGATTTCTCTTAAAACAGTCACACTTTCATTATGTCATATAGTCCTTTGTGACCTCATATAGTACAGGCTGGGCTGTAGCTCAGTGTGTAGCTGAAGATGACCTTGAACTCCTCGTCCTCTTGTTTCCACCTCCAAAGTGCTGAGATTCAGGTATGCATCCCTCCATTTATGCAGTGCATGGAATCAAATGCAGGTCTTCATGTATGCCAGGCAAGCACTCTACAAACTGAGCTATATCCCTTATCCTATATTATAGTCTAATGACCAACAGGGACCATAGTTAGCAGTTACTGAACATGTGCCTTATGCATGTACTATCTCACTCTAAGCCTTATACCCTCATATACAGGATTATTTGGGATTAGGTCAGTGAATTTACCTGGGAAAGGGAACAGAGTAAGCAGATGTAGAGAGGAGTGGGTCGGAAGTCAACAGATAACCATACAAATTTACTTATTGCCACAAAGCAAACTTTGATTCTGCACAGAAAGTAGAAAGCAAGGACACCTGACTACCATGGCCTCCACCTTTCAGGTAACACAAAGGGACATGGCTGTTTCTCATTGACAGTCTATACTCTAAGGCTTCCTTGTAGGAAGTACAAAAAGAAAACAAAGAAAGGAGAAGAGTCGGAACAGGTAACTATTTCCAAAAATGGTGGCAATCTATCACGATTTCACATACTAGAACCTTCCAGAAAGTGCGTGACATTTGGTCAAAAAGGTAAATCTTTCTTAGCATAGAGGCTGGGTGAGCCAAATGGAAAACAGACATGTTTACATACATTTGAAAGACTGACTCTTTCAAAGTGACCAAGTACTTCTCACATGACAACATGACAACAAATACCAGAGTCCTGTGACTTTTACACATGGTTGAAATTAGATTCAGTATATATATATATTAGCTTTA
Source organism: Rhabdomys pumilio (assembly GCA_030674055.1). Taxonomy (NCBI): domain Eukaryota; kingdom Metazoa; phylum Chordata; class Mammalia; order Rodentia; family Muridae; genus Rhabdomys; species Rhabdomys pumilio. Next base: position 4,894,232 of record JANHMN010000025.1, read on the forward strand.
GCAATGGTTTCACTTATTGTTTTCCAATGCCAAGGATAAAACCTAAATCCTCTTATGTGCTAGGCCTTCAGTCTTCACTGAGATCTAGCCTAAAACCTCTTTGAAGCTGTAGACTACTGATTCTGACTAAAGCACTCAATGCTCACAAAAAGATGTGCTTACCATGGACCTTACAAACCCCAGGGTGCTCTCTTATTATTATCAAACAGCTCTGTCTCTCTCATTCTTTCTTCATAGGGTGTAGCTTACAGATTCCTCTCCTTGCTAGCCTTGGGTCTCACAGTTCATAGCAACCAGCTATGAACTCCAGCTTTCCAACTCTTTCATGTGGTCAGTGGTCACCAGAAGGGAACATAGTCCCAGGATATGATCTAAGGGACACTGAGAGGAGCAGGGACCTCTGAATTTTGGCAAGCATCCATCAAAACATCATCCACTATCATTGTCACACTTTGAAATTGTATTCATGTTCAAATTCAGAATTCAACATACAGATGTAAATAGGCCTGGGTTTTGACCTTTAGGGTCTCTTCCTTTGGTTCTAGATGGCATAAATCTAGGAGAATACTAGTTACTTTTGCTAGGAAGCATCTCCTAGTTATAAGCTGGTAAGTCTCTTCCAATAAGTTCTAGTCACCCCTGAAGGCAAAATAATCACATAGCTGAAAGAGATAGAAACATAGCTGATAGATGTAGGAGTTATCATTTATCCTGGGTCAAAATGACTTCAGTGCACATAGGAAGAGCTACTTGGTTTGTTTTATGAAGTGTCATCTGAAAATGTGGTCAGTGTTTTCTGCCCAAGTCACTGAAGAATAGAAGTGAAATCAAGCTGACGGCCCATGTGACAGCTTCCTGTGCTTCTGTCATTCGCTCAGTATCAGGCTCTTTCTGGGACCCTCTTGCTTTTTCTAGAGTACACAAAAAGTTGGAAAGTTCAGTAAATAAATGTAAAACAAGTTCCATACATATACTTCCAAAAATAAGTCACTAGGAATGGAGCCCTGAAGACACTTGCTGGACAGAAAGCATCTATCTGTCCCTTCTTAAAAGTTAACGGGTTGATTCCCATTCTGGGAAGAGCAGTAACAAAATCAGAAGACACAGCTTGGATCAGACATTGGTTTTAGATGATTTCATATCAGTGTTGGAAAATTATTTAGTCCTTCTCTCCCCCGGGACTTAAGTGTAACTCATCATAGTTAACACTCAAACTACTTACACATCACACTATCCTTTAAAGCCTTCCCCGTTGCTCCCTTTCCTCTCATATCACTGCAAGCCTGAGAGGGATTATTTCCCCCAGACTGGTAATGAAGCAATTGAAACACAGAAATGATAATTGTAATTTACAAAACCTAATAGTGGCAACAGTGGTAAGAAGATTAGGGTGGCTCAAAAGAAAAGAGGAATTACTTCAGTTTAGAGCAATGCAAAATAGGAGAAGCTATGAGCCAGGCCTGCTGGCATGTGCCTGTCAAACCAGCATATGGGGAGAAGTGGGAGGAAAATTAGTATGAGTGTAAGGCTATATTTGGGTCCATAGTGAGTTTGAGGCTAGTGTGGGCTACATATATCCAGGTCTTAAAGAAACCTAAGAGGTAGGAAACAAGTACTGCTTTTGTAGAGGGCCCAATTTCAGTTCTCAGGCCCTATGCCAGGCAGCTCACAACCACCTGTAACTTGAACTCTAGAAGATCCACTACCCTCCTATGTACTCTTCATGTACCTATGCTCATGTACACATAAAACATACACACACACACACACACACACACACACACACACACACACATCATAATTAAAACTAAAATCTTTAAAAAAAAACCTAACCACCCAACCAAATAAATAAATGTAAAACTAGGATATTGTCTTAGTCAGGGTTTGTATTCCTGCACAAAAAATCATGACCAAGAAGCAATCTGAGCTGGGGTGGAAAGGATTTATTCAGCTTACACTTCCACATTGCTGCTCATCACCAAAGGAAGTCAGGACAGGAACTCGCACAGGACAGGGACATGAAGGCAAAAACTGATACAGAGGCCATGGAGGGTACTGCTTACTAGATTGCTTCCCCTCGTTTGCTCAGCTTGCTTTCTTATAGAACTCAGGACCACCATCCCAGGGATAGCACCATCTACAATGGGCTAGACTCTCCCCACCCCTACTTGATCACTAATTGAGAAAATGACTTATAGCTGGATCTCATAAAAACATTTCCTCAAGGGAGACTCCTTTCTCTGTGATAACACCAGCTTGTGTCAAGTTGACACACAAAACCAGTTAGTACCAAGGACCCCTTGTCATCTTGACACACAAACCCAACACTATTAAGCCTCAACCCTCACTTTCTCATTCATCCCCAAGATCTAAATAACTTTTAAAAAGTCCCACAGTCTTTACAAATTTTTACATATTAAAATTTTAATCCCTTGAAAATATCCAACTCTTTTGAAATTCAAAGTCTTTTTACAATTCAAAGTCTCTTAACTGTGAGTTCCACTAAAACACTTACTTACTTCAAGAGGTTAAAATATCAGGGCACAGTCACAATCAAAAGAGAAATCAAACTCTAACCATTCAATGTCTTGGATCCACTCACAACTTTCTGGGCCTCTCCTTGGGTCACTTCTCCAGCTTTGCCCATTGTAGCACACGCCTTGTCTTCTAGGCTCCAGCTGCCTGTACTCCACTGCTGCTGCTGCTCTTGGTGGTCATCTCATGGTACTGGCATCTCCAAAGCAGTGCTGTCCTCTGCTGCAACTGGACTGCACTTTCACAAATAGCCTCTCATAGGCTCTTTTCATGGTGCTAAGCCTCAACTTCTCTGCATGACCCCTTCAGTCCTGGTCCTTTAACTGCCACTGAGTCTGTACCTTCACCAATGGCCTCTCCTGTTCCCTCACAATGGCAAGCATCAGCTGCTGTTCCTTCATGTTTCAAAACCAGTACCACCTGGTGACTCTCAGACATTACCAAATCTAGCTGCCAATATAAGGTACAACCATATAACCATGCCATGGAGGAGTGCTGCTTACTGGATTACTTCCCCTGCTTTGCTCGGCTTTCTTCCATATAGAACTCAGGCCTACCATCTTAGGGATGGCACCACCTACAATGAGCTGGGCCCTCCCTCCCCGCCTTGATCACTAATTGAGAAAATGTCTTACAGCTGGATCTCATGGAGGCATTTCCTCAAGGGAGGCTCCTTTCTGTGTGATAACTCTAGCTTGTGTCAAAGTAACACACAAAATCAGCCAGTACAGATATAAAAAGCATCTTACTTTGTCACTAACCTTGTTACTGTTTCTGTCTTGACACTTTATAAGCTTGTGTGAGGAACCACAAACTCATTTTCTCTACTGCTATTATCTTAGAGTATGGACTCCAGCAGAAAGGGGCCCCATAAATGGCATCATTTTAAGCACACAAGAGGTCACTTCATTGAGTAAGAAATACTTCATAAGTGTCTCTAAATTACTTTCATGAAATATATCAAGGAGAGAAGTTAAATTTAGAACCACATACTTCTAGAGCTAGAACTGGTCCTATCCCCCATTTTATAAATGGAAGACATGGAGGTAGATGTTGTCCAGGGCACAAGACTCACTAGCATTTCCATCTTAATTAGGGTTTATATTACTATGATAAAACACCATGACAATAAATAACTCAAGGAGAAATGGGTTTATTTCATCTTCCAACTTTTTGGCCACCCTCCAATGTTAAGGGAAGCCAGGGAAGGAACTCAAACAAGGCAGGAACCTGGAGGCAGGAGCTGATGCTGAAGTCATGGGTGAGTGCTGCTTATTGGCTTGCTCCTTATGGTTTGCTCAGCCTGCCTTCTTAGAGAACCTATGACCCATAGCCAAGGGGTAGACTCACCCACAATGGTCTTGGCTCTCTATCAATTATTGATTAAGAAAAGAGATTGTAGGCTTGCCTGCAGCCTGATCTTATGGAGGTATTTCCTTAATTGAGGTTTCGTCTTCTCAGATGATTCCAGTTTGTAACAAATTGACTAAAAACCAGTCAGCATACAATCCCAGTTACCTGACTAGGAAAAAGGAATTGAATAGATAAAAAACAAAGCAAAACAAAACAGAAAACAAAACAAAACTCAAACTTTCATATTAAAAAGATCTCAAGTGCTTTCCCAGAGTCTCTGTTATTTTTCTCCCAATAATTAATTTATTTATTCTCTTCACATGCCAGTCGCTGCCCCCCCCCACACACACACACACAGTCCTTCTCCCCATCTTCCTCCTCTGAGAAGGTGGGTGTACCCCCTGGGTATTCTCCCTCATTGGCATATCAATTCTCTACAGGATTAGGCACATCCTCACCTACTGAAGCCTGAGAAGGCAACCCAGACAGAGGAATAAATTACAGAGACAAGCAACAGCTTTAGGGACAGCCTCTATTCCAGTTGCTGGGAGACCCACATGAAGTCCAAGCTGTACATTACTACATATGTGTGGGTGGAGCCTAGGGCGAGCCCATGCATACATGCTCTTTGGCTGGTGTTTTAGTCTCCGAGAGCACTCAGGTGTTCAGGTTAGTTTTTACTATTGCTCTTCCCATGGAGTTCCTATCCCCTTTAGGGCCTTCAATTGTTCCCCCAAATCTCCTGTAAAAGCTCTCCAGTTCTGTCAATGTTTGGCTGTAGGTCTCTGCATCTTTTTCAGTCAGCTGCTTGGTGGAGCCTCTCAGAGGAAAATCATGCTAGGCTCCTGTTGGCATGTATAACATTATGATTGATAGTCAGGGATTGGTGCTTGCCCATGAGATGGGGCTCAAGTTGGGCCATTTATTGCTTGGCCATTCCCTTAATCTCTACTCCATCTTTGTCTCTGAATTTCTTTGTAGATAGGACAAATGTTGGGTTGAAAGTTTTGTGGATGAGTTGGTGTCCTTATCTTTCCACTGGAGGTACTCACTGGCTATAAGAGGTGGCCACTTCAGTTTCCTATCCCCACTGCTCTGGGTCTCAGTTAAAGTAACCACCATAGAAACCTCCTCACTCAGCTCTCTGTCATGTCTAAGAGATGCTCCCCATATCCCACCATGCACCCCCACCAGCCTCAGATCTCCATTCACTCTCCTGTGTCTTCTCACAAGAGAATGCCTGACACCTTCTTCCCTCCCTATCCCCTCCCCACCCAGTTCCTTTCCGCTATCTGCCTCCTATGAATATTTTATTCCTCCTTCTAAGTGAGATTCAAACATCCTACCTTTTGCCTTCATTCTTGTATAGTTTTTCTTTTGGGGGGGCAGAGGTCTGTGGAGTGTAGTTATCCTGTGCTTTATGGCTAATAACTACTTATAAATGAATACATACCATGCATATCCTTTTGGTTCTGCGTTAACTCACTCAAAATTATATTTTCTACATCCATTCATTTGCCTGCAAATTCATGATGTCCTTGTTTTTAATAGCTGAACAATATTCCATTGTGAAAATGAACGACCTTTTCTGTATCCATTTCTTGGTTGAGGCTTGTCTAGGTTGATTCCAGTTTCTGGCTACTATAAATAAAGCTCCTATGAACATAGTGGAGCATGTGTCCTTGTGGTATGCTGGGGCATCTTTTGGGTATATGCTCAGGAGTGGTGTAGTTGAGTCTTCATGTAACAGTATTTCTAATTTTCTGACAAACCACCAGGTCGATTTCCAGTGCAGTTGTACAAGTTTACACTCCTACCAGCACTGGAAGAATGTTCTCCTTGCTCCATATATTTGTCAGCATATTCTGCCAGTTGAGTTTTTTAATCTTAGCCATTCATCAGTTTCCTGATGACTAAGGACAATGAACACTTCTTAAGTGCTTCTTGGCCATTCGAGATTCCTCTGTTGAGAATTCTCTGTTTAACTTTGTACCCCACTTTTTAATTGGGTTATTTGGTTTATTACTGTCTAATTTCATGAGTTCTTTATATATTTTGGTTCTTAGCCCTCTGTAGGATGTAAGGTTAGTGAAGACATTTTCCCAGTCTATAGACTGTTCTTTTGTTCTATTGACACTGTCTCTTTGCTTTACAGAAGGTTTGCAGTTTCATGAGGTCCCACTTATCACTTGTTAATCTTAGCACCAGAGCATTGGTGTTCTGTTCAGGAAACTGTCCCCTGTCCCAATGCATTCATTGTATTTCCCATTTTCTCTTGAGATTTAGTATATCCAGTTTTATGTTGAGGCCTTTGATCCATGTGGACTTGAGTTTTGTGTAAGATGATAAATATAAATATATTTGCATTCTTATACATACAGACATCCAGTTAGACCAAAACCATTTGTTGATGCTCCTTTTCTCCCCTCTGTATGTTTTTGGTTTCTTTGTCAACAACAACAACAACAACAACAACAACAACAACAACAAAAGTATCCCTAGGTGTATGGGTTTATTTTTGGGTCTTCAATTCAATTCCATTGATCAACCTGTCTGTTTTTATATGTATACCATGCAGTTGTTGTTACTATTTCTTTTTAGAACAGCTTGAGATCAGGGATAGTGATAACTCCAGAAGTTCTTTTATTGTTCAGAATGTTTTAGCTATCTTTTTTTTTTTTTTTTTTTTGAGTGAAGTTGAGAATTGCTCTTTCCATATCTGTGAAGAATTGTGTCAGAATTTTGATGGGAATTGCACTGAATCTGTAGATTTCTTTTGGTCAGATGGCATTTTCACTGTGTTAATTCTACCGACCAATGAGCATGGAAGATCTTTCTATCTTATATCATCTTCAATTTTTTTTTTCAGAAACTTGAAGTTCTTAGACAGATTTTCACTTGTTTCATTAAAATTAATAGATACATTATATTGTTTGTGGCTGTTGTGAAAGCTGTTGTTTCCCTAATTTCTTTCTCAAATTGTTTAACATTTGCATAAAGGAAGAGTACTGATCTTTTTTTGAGTCAATTTTGTATCCAGCCACTTTGCGGAAGATGTTTATCAGCTGAAGGAGTTCTCTGTTAGAATTTTGGGGTTAGCTTATGTACACTATCATATAATCTGCAAATAGTAATACTTTGACTTCTTATTTTCCAATTTGTAACTACTTTATCTTTTTTGTTGTCTTATTGCTCTAGCTAGAACTTCAAGTACTATATTAAATAGATTTTGGCAGTGTTCCTTCTGTTTCTATTTTGTGGAATAGTTTGAGGAGTATTCTCTTCTTTAAAAGGCTGGTTGAATTCTGCACTAAAACCATCAACCCCCACTATTAATGTTTAGGGTTTATATGTGTTTCAAGCTGTAGTAATGTTTCTTTTATATGGGTGCCTTTGCATTTGTGGCATAGATGTTCAGAACTGAGAAGTCATTTTGGTGGATTTTAACTTTTATGAGTATGAAGTGTTCTTCTCCATGTCTTTTGATTACTTTTGGTTGAAAGTCTACTTTATGAGATATTAGAATGGCTATTCCAGCTTGTTTCTTAGGTCTATTTGCTTAGAAACCCTTTCTCTAGCTCTTTACTGAGTTAGTATCTATCTTTGTTGCTGAGGTTTGTTTCTTGAATGCAGCAGAATGATGAATCTTGTTTACATATCCATTCTGTTTGCCTGTGTCTCTTTATTGGTGAATAGAGTTCATTGATGTTGAAAGATATCAATGATCAATGATTGTTACTTCCTGTTATTTTGATGTTGGAGGTGTTAGTGTGTGTGTGTGTGTGTGTTTCTCTTCTTTTGGTTTTGCTATGAGATGATTAATTTCTTTTGTTTTCTTGGATGTAGTTTCCCTCCTTGTGTTGGAGTTTTCTTTCTAGTATCCTTTGTAGGCCTGGATTAGTAAAAAGATAATTGTTTTAATTTGGTTTTGTCATAAAATATCTTGGTTTCTCCATCTGTGGTGATTGACAGTTTTGTTGGGTATAATAGTCTGGGCTGGCATCTGTGGTCTCTTAGTGTTTGCCCAGGCTCTTCTGGCTTTTAGAATCTCTATTGAGAAGTCAGTTGTAATTCTAATAGGTATGCCTTTATATGCTACTTGGCCTTTTTCCTTGCAGCTTTTAATACTCTTTCTTTGTTCTGTCCATTTTTTGTTTTGTTTTGTTTGATTATTATGTGGTAAGAGGGTCTTCTTTTCCGGTTCAATCTATTTGGTATCCTGTAAGCTTCTGGTACATTTATAGCCATCTCTCTCTCTCTCTCTTTTTATATTAGGGATGTTTTCCTCTATGATTTTATTGAAGGTATTTTCTGGGTCTTTGAGCTGGCAATCTTCTCCTTCTTCTATTCCTATTATTTTTACATTCAGTATTTTTATAGTGTCCCAAATTTCCTGGATGTTTTGTGTTAGAAACTTTTCAGATTTGGCATTTTCTTTGACTGATGTACCAATTTTTTTCTATTATAACTTCTATGCCTGAGATTCTCTTTTCCATCTTTTGTACTCTGTCAGTGATGCTTGCGTCTGTAGTTCCTGTTCTCTTTATTAGATTTTTCATCTCCAGGTTCCCTCTGTTTGTGTTTTCCTTATCGCTTCTATTTTTACTTTCAGGACTTGAACTATTATTCATTTTCTTCACCTATTTGGTTGTATTTTCCTGGTTTGTTGTTGTTGTTGTTGTTCTCTTGTTTTAAAAGCCTCTACCTGTTTGATTCTATTTTCTTGTATTTCTTTAGTGATTTACTTATTTCCTCTTTAAAGGCCTTTCTCTCCTTATAAGATGAGATTTAAGGTCATTGTCTGCCCCAGTCTGTGGGGCAGTGAACTGGCATAAGAGGACCTGTAAGAGAGAACTGGGGGACAAGGGCACACAAAGAATGAACAGCAAGTCAAGGAATCTGATCAAGCTGTCAAATTTTAATTTTTCCACATGGGGTTATATACACATAGAAGTAGGATATGGGGAGGGGGATGACATAAGGTCTTTGTTTCTAGGGGGAGTGCAGGTGTTCTCAAGGGGAGCACAGATATTCTCCAGAACAGAATATTGGCTGGGTGAAAAGTTCACAGAAAAAGCAGGGCAGAACAGGTCACTATTTACCTGTCCATACTTTCCAACCAAAGGCTACCTGTTCATAAGATCTATTGGTAATTTTTTTCTTATCTAGGCTAGTACTTTCCCACCAAAGCTATTTGTCTACAAGATCTATGATTATTTGTTCTTAATTGAATTAGTGCTTTCCCACAGAGGCCAAGACTTTGTAAGAAGTTTAATGTAAGCAGGGTCACTCCTAACAATTGTCTTACTCTTCAGGTGTGTTTCTATATTCAGAGCTTACTGTAGTAGGAGAGCTGGGTTCTAATGGTGCCTTATTGAACCTTGCTTGTTGATGGTGTTCTTCTGCTTGCATTTAGTCATCTGTTTGTCTCTGCTGTTGGCAAGCCTCTGAGACTGCTTGTCCTAGGTGGCAGTAGGCCCCATGGAATATAGGGAGAACTGTGGGCTGAGGAGTGGAGTGTGAACCCATGATTGCAGGTAGAGATGTGGACCTAAAAGTGGAGCACAGAAAGGATGGGGCAGACTTCTGGGATGTTGGGCTTGTCAGGGGCCCAGCAAACAGTGGGCTGGGGTGGGAATATCTCACCTGGCTGTCCTGGATGGCAGCCTGGGAGGCAGGCTGAGCTATGGGCCAAGGAGTGGAGTGCAGATCCAAGATTGTCCTTTATCCATCTAAGTCTGGAGTCCTAACTACACTTAGGACACCACTGACTGTCAGAAATGAATGAACTTATAAAACACAAACTCTGTAATTCTTAAGGAAGGTTCCTGGATCTAAATTTAGTTGGGTAGGATCTTGCCCCAAAGTCCCAATCTATTAATTTGTTATCTCCTAGAACACAGGATTCAGCTCCATTTCTCTTACTGGTGCCCCTTTAATACTTGAACCATGTATTTTATATTTTTCCTTTCTCAGCTTGCTATGCTTGTTTAAGATGCTTTTCATGAGACTGAACCAGAGAACAAAGTCTATGATGATCATTTCTGAGATTTCCTTTGTCAATGCAATTAATCTGAGTTTTTTCCACCTTAGCCTCAGGCAGACTCTTCAGACAAGGGCAAAAAGTAGCCAAATTCTTTACCAAAATACCACAAAAACAGTCTCTAGGCCACATATTGAGTTTCTCCAATGAAACTGCTTGGCCCAGGTCCACACAATTCAAATCACTGTTAGTAACAAAGTCTTTCATATTTCTAATAGGATAGCCCATTAAACCCCATTTAAAGCATTCCAATGCTTTCCAAATCCAAAGTCCCCAAATCCATATTTTTCCAAACAAAAACATGGTCAGGCCTATCACAGCAATACCCCAGTCCCTGGTACCAACTTCTGCTTTAGTTAGGATTTTACTGTTGTGAACAGACACCATGACCAAGGTAACATTTAATTGTGACTAGCTTATAGGTTCAGAGGTTCAGTCCATTATCACCAACGTGGGAACATGGCAGTATCCAGGCAGACATGGTGCAGGAGGAGCTGAGAGTTCTACATCTTCATCTGAAGGCTGTTAATAGAAGACTGACTTCCAGGCGCTAGAATGAGGGTCTTTAAGTCCATATCCACAGTGACACACCCACTCCAACAAGGCCACACCTACTCCAAGAGGGTCATACCTTCCAATAGTGCCACTCCCTGGGCAGAGCATATACAAACAATAACAATACACATATACATATATTTGGGTGTATGTGTTTATGTGTTTGTGTGTTATTGTGCCTTTGTGTGAGCGTGCAAGCATATGTGTGTGTGTGTGTGTGAATGAGTATGTATATGATTGTGTGTGTGTATGTGTGTGTGTATAGCTGAGTGTGTATATTGCATAAGTATGTGAATGTATATGTATGTGAGTGTGTGAGGGAGATATGTGTATATGTCTCTCTCTCTCTCTCTCTCTCTCTGTGTGTGTGTGTGTGTGTGTGTGTGTGTGTGTGTGTGTGTCTGTGTGTGTAGGGCATGAGGCTGTATGGGGCAGAGAGATACAGGAAGAGAATGAAAATCAGAACCCCTAAGGAATTTCACTATTATCCTTAAGAATGCAGACCACACTGTGGTAATAAGAGAACTAAGGCCTTTTGTTTAGCTCTGTTTCCATTGGAAGTTAACTATTTTCAATAATTGAAAGCATCCTGACCAATGCAGGGGTTGTCATACCCTTTAGAGAAAAACAGTTATGATGCCATAGGTCATCCACTGAAGACAGCAGGGTCAGCCTCTGCCCTGAGAGCACACACATGATTCAGGATCAAAACTTTCTTTTCCACTTCCCTGCTGGCCTTGGACACCAGGAGGACACCCTGCTTCCTCTCCAGTTTCCAGCATCTGATTGTCTTCCAGACCCGTGCTTATAAACATAAAGCTCCAATTCAGAAAGTCACAAAACCTATGAGAAAAAGAAACAAATGAACTTAAGTGAATGAAAAACTACTGTCATAACCAGAGACGTGAGATTTCAGCTGCCTTAGATATACAGTGTTCTGTCAGGACATTATTGTGGGGGTGGGGGAACTCTATCTTTAGGACAACAGGCTTTGTGAAGAAGCCTCAGCAATTTTCAATTATCACAATGTGCATGAAAGCAGGACTGGCCATGCGCATCTGATATAATTATAAATAGATCGCATGCTAGAGCACAGCACTCTATTAGGAGACATGAGTTTCATCAGAGGAGAAATGGGGTGTAAATATGAAATCAAAGAAGTTAAATAAAAGCCGAGGCCTTATAATGTGACTTGGAAGGAACACTTGAATGGCAATATGTCTCTTCTCTTTCTTCACTGTTCTTGATTTCTGAGCTCTGTCTACTGGAAATGCTGTGGCAATATAATAATGTGCCCCGAAACATCTATACCTATACAGTAGCCTCTACATATAATGACCTAATCAAAAGAAACCCATTTTCTCCAATATATGCTTGATTCTAAGTTTGGAATAGGAAATATAATAATTTAAGAGGACCCTAGAATTTCTTGTCAATTGAGAAAGCAAAGAATGATGATCAGTTACAATATGTGTCATATTAGACTCAGGAACCAGAGTGATGAGGCTCAATGTATGAGGCACTGTAGGAGTAACTCCAAGGACCAGAAATCAAAACATATTTTTAAAAACTCAATGGGTTAAATACATACATTCATAATAAAATAAAAAAATAACAAAAATTGGTTTTTGCATAAGAAAAAAATCATTGGTTAGCACTGGCAGCTGATAAAGAACAAAGTTTAACAGTTTAAAAACTGGTAAATGGAGAGAAAAAACTTAACAACCATATTTTTGCTCATATATAATTTGTAATTTGTAATGATACACACACACACACACACGTACACACACATATATCTATACCATAATATATATATGCATATATATATATATATATATATATATATATATATATATACAGCTTATCATAGTTAATACATGGAAAATTGTGAAAATCACTTTTTAATATGAGCCAGATGATAAACAGAGTAGATACTATATCTATTCTGATGAAACTAAGGCTTTAATTCTACATCAGAGAGAAAGGGGAAGAGGAAGATACATGTAAAAAAAAATACAGAAAATGCTACCTAAGTTAGTTCTTTAATAAACATCACAGGGAAAAAGTAAGAGCCTGAGGGAGAAACTACATATAAAGGATGGTAAAATACATAGCAATCAATTTCATTTATTATAGTATATAATAAATGAAATATATGTATTTTTGGTAATTTGAGAGAATCAGAAATCAAGAGGAAGCTCACTGTTTTCCTGTCACCAGTTCAGTCCCTCCATTGCATTGCCTTTTCTTGTAAAGCCACATCCAGATCTCTGCCAGTTCTGGTTACAAATGTAAGCCTACATTTGTCAGTTACTGTGTGTTTCCCAGCTGCTTTCCCTTTGACATGGCATGAGAGGGTATCTGTTTTCCACATTCCACTGCTTCTAGCAACTTCAGGTTGCTTGGCTCATGCTTTCTACTCAGCAAGCATTTGCTGACTGCAGAAAGAGTGAATGACCAGGCCAATAGACATAGTGCTGACCACAGTGACTGAGAGCCAGTAGTCATAAACCATTGCCCATTGTTGTCGTCTGCACGGCTACTGTTTCTCTGGTGTTAGAGCCCCAGGATAGAAGAACACACAGTTTACAAAAAAAAAAAAAAAAAAAAAAAAAAGGTACAGGATTTAAGAGAAAATCGTCAGCCATGCTCTAGACTCAAGAAAGAACTGGGGATTGTCTAAACATGAAGTTTGAGGCAGACTCCCCATCTGCCCACCAAAGCTGTATCTGAGGACACCTGCAATCTTACTTATGGAGGACTACACAGAGCAGCCGTGTACCTACTTTGCATGATTTTCTCAAACTCCAGGCTTCTCTGGTCGGAAGTATAGGCAGAATGGCACTGTGACAAAAAGTGTGTTTTTCCTCCCAGGGAGCCTGAACTGTGATTAGGTGATCTCTTCCAAGTTTGCAGTGAGTGGGTAGGGGAACTCTAAACACACTGAGTTCTGTTAATGAAGAACCAGTCAGAAACATCAGCTACAAATGAACAAGAGCTTGCTCCAAAAGCCTTTGGAGCCTGTGGCATTACGGGTTGACCTATAGTTTCATAATAACTGGCATTTCACCAAAGTTCACCCCTGCTATGAGGCATGGGACAAAATGAAAGCAACAAATGCAACCCTCAGCTCCCCAGCCCTATGTCCCAGGGTTCTGATAAAGGGTCTGAAAAAGATTTCCATTCTAACCATGCCAGTTGGGTTTGGACTGGATTAAGAGCTAGTCAAGGCTGGTGAGAAGCACTTGTGTATCTTGCAGGATGTGGAGGGTTAAAGATGAGTGATTGACAGGTGGGGCAATGACTGAGGTTGTTTAACATTTAGGAGGTGGAGCCTAGCTGGAGGAAGCTTGTCACTGGGATAAAGGGATGGATTGCAAAGAAAATTGTTTGGCTTTAATCCTGACTGAAAGCTGATGCACATGTGGGACATGGAACTAACTGACACTGTGTTGTCCCACCGTGATGGGCTGTTTCCCCTCAGTTCACGAGCCATGAGATATTTTCTCCCTTTAACAATTTTGGCCACAGTGGTGAGAAAAGTTTGTGATCTGGTGTCCGTTAAAAAGTTTGGGCTTTCTTTCTTTTGCTTTTTATGTTGGAAATAAGGAATGGTTTGCACAGACCTTATAAAACATTCAAGGTAGTTGTTCTTAAATTTTTAAGACTGTGTTTTTCTTTGAGACTCCCATGATAAAATGTAGACCTTTCTCAGAAACAAATTTGAATATAAATAACTAGCTTCTGTGACCATCTCTAGGGTGTTCATAGAATTCTGGGAACTTGCACAGAGGCACTCCCCCTAATGAAGATAACAACAACCATTATGACTATGGAGCTGTGAACTGGTGTGTGTCTGTGTGTCTGTGTGTCTGTGTGTCTGTGTGTCTGTGTGTCTCTGTGTGTGATATGTACATATATGTATGCAGATATGCACACCTGTGCACACAGAGAAGCCAGAAGAGGACACAAGATCTTCTGTTGTGTCACTCTGTGCCTTAGTTCCTGATCCAGGATTTTTCATTGAATCTGGAGCTAGACTGGTAGCCAACCAGCCCCGGGGATCCTCCTGCCTCTGTCTCTCATAGTGCTGGAGTTCCTGGTGAGTATTACCACAGCTGTCATTTGATGGGAGTGTTGGGGTTTGAATTCAGATCCTTATACTGGCACAGCAAATGCTCTTACACTCTGAGCCATCTCCCCAGTTTCAGTGGCCATTTGTCATAATTATATTCAATGCTGATCGAAAACAACCCTCATGTAAAGTAAATAATAACTGCAGAGTTGGCATTACACTGTGAGGAGGAAAGATTATAACTGTGTTTCAAAGCATATCACTAGATTACCCATATGGCTTAATGCTAATTAGTAAAGATGTTAAGGGTGAATATGATCTAGATACAGTGTGTTAATGCATGAAATTGCCAAATACATAAAAAAATGGAAAGAAAAAGAAGAGTTCAGATTAGAGAAACCTGAGATACAGTGTAAGTGTTTGCTGAGGAGAAATTGATTCCATGGCTGTGGAATTCACTCTACACACCTGCCTGAAAATAGTGTTTAGAAAACACAAACAAACAAACAAACAAAACTTTCAAAGGCCAGCAAGATGGCTCAGTGGGTAAGGTACTTGCTGCCAACGCTGATGGTCTGGGTTCAATTTTCCAGGACCCCTGTAGCATAAGAATAGAAAGAATTGACTTCTGCACGATCTTCTCTGTCCTCTCTATATGCTGTGGCACACACACTACTCACACACAATAAACGCAATATAATTAATAAGTGTATTAATAAATTAATAATAAATTAATAATTTAAAGTGAACTATATATGGCAGGAAATAATAATGCACTTCCAGTATTCAGTACAGTATTGACTTCTGCACAGGAATGGAGAGGACACAATCGTTGTCAGATATGAGATGAAGAAGTTTAAATGTGAAGCTTTCATCATGGAAAAGGAAGGACAAAACACACAAGACGCAACGTTACACACTGGACATCTAGGTGGCTGGTAGAGGTAACACTGCGCTAAAATCTCTCACTATTTACATTCATACATCAAAGCAAAGTACTTAAAATAGTAAACCAACATAATGCCCAACTCACGAGCACATCAAGGGTAGTTAATGGAAAGGTAAATTTACTTCCAAAACTGTAAATATCATGAAACATTTGTAGAATAGAAGCATCTCAATGTAATCACCTTTAAATTCAGCCCCAAAGGGTAAGGAAACAGGGTTAGCATGCTTTTGTAATAGGACCTGTGCACATACGAATGGTCATAGACTCTCCATTCTCAGTACCTTTCTATTCATCTTTTAAAAACCAAACAAACCAAATAAACCAACAAGAGAAATTATTTGATTTTTAGTTATGTGTACATCTCTTTGGGTATATGTGTGCATATGAGTACAACACCTAGGGTATTGCATGCCCCAGAACCGAAGTTTTGAACAGGTGTGAGCTGTAGGATGTAGATATGGGGAACTGGACGCAGGTCCTGTACAAGTGCAGCAAGTGCTCTAAACACTGAACCATCTCTCCAGTTCCCTCTTCTCATAAGAGTCACTACACTGCTCAGATTCTTGGAGTTTCTGAGAAGCACCTTGGGAAGCCTTGAAGTGAAGAGAATGTTGTAAGAAAATACCCTACTCTACACACACAAACATCCTTTCTGTTATATTTAATATATTATTTATCATCTGCCTGCCTGCCTGCCTACCTGCCTGTCTGTCTGTCTGTCTGTATGTCTGTCTGCATTTTTTGGCAGTATGTGAACATGCAATGACACTTGTGTTGAGGTCATATGATACCTTGTGGGAGTTGTTGTTGTTTTCCTTCCACCCTGTGGGCTCTCAGTATTGAATTTGGGTCTTTACAGTGAGCAGACAAAGCATTTTTGTTCGTGCTGAGTCATATTGCTGGACCCTTATCAACAAAACAGATAATAGATCAACTGCTGATCACTAGAATTCTGTCTCCAGAATTTATTGAGGGAAGCTTGTTACTTTTTTGATGCTGTTTCATTGCTGTTTACACCCACGGTGAGCAAGATGCTACTGAGCTCACCCTTGAAGACACTTCTGCTTAGGCAAGGAGACCATATCCAGACCTGGGAGTTCAGGATATTCATAGTATGAGAGTCATGAAGACCCAACCTTAAAACTCAACCAGTCCTGAGACTCAGGTGCTCCCGCTACACAGGAACTCCCTTACTTGTGCCAAGCTCTGGACTTGTTATAGTGTATATAAATTAGAAACCTCCAGAAGCCCTTTTGCTAGATCGAGAGACTGAGTTTTCTTGAGACAATGGAATTTGAGAGGTATAAGATGTGTGACGCCACCATAGAGGTCAACAATGATCTTCCGTACAAGTCAGCATGGAGCCACCACAAAACCAGTAGTCACCTCAATGGAAAAACATGGTGGTCCTGATAATGCCACCAGAACCTCTGGATCTCATGGTGCCTTGACTATTCGGGGGGCATTAAACAGATGATCCTTTTATTGATTACTGTAAATATACAACAAGACCTGGGTATTTTTTTAAATTAAAATATGCAAGAGTCAAGTATCTCTTCTTCACTTCAAGTGATGGGAAACTACTGTCATGTGTAATTTCCATCCTTGGGTTGCCTCTCAGCTTCCAGAAGATTCTCTACAGCTTGCACTACACCCTTAATCCCAGTATGAGACTAAGTTTCATCTGTAGGTAGGATAATAGAACTGTGTCTTTCCTCTCCCTGACATTCCCATTCCAGAATGGCATTCCCTGCCATTACACTGAGAAGGCACATCTAAACCATAAGCTTTTTGTCCTTATCCATAAAATAATTGTGTGCTTTTGTGTATGTATGTGTGCAGGAGGGTGCTCATGTTTACGTGACTGCAGAGGCTTCAAGTCAAGCGTGTCTTCTTTGGATACTCTGCCTCCTTATTTTGGGGACAGGGTCTCTCTTTGACTTAGAGCTCCTTGACTGGATTTGTGAGATCTTTCAGGGAGCCCTAGTGGTCCTCTTGGCTCCACCTCCTCAGCACTGGCATTACAGACACATTAAAAACAAGAAAACAAAAACCAACAGACAAACAAACAAACAAACAAAAAACCTGGGTTCTAGAGCAAACATGTTTATGACTGAGCCATCTTCCCAGCCTCCCATGAAACAAACCTTAATCTGAATATATCAGTGACTACTTCTGCTATTTTTGAGTAATGGCTAGAATTAATTAAAGCTTAATCATCTTTCCGGATCTATACTCAAGTTGATGCAGATTTTACAGTGTGATAACTTGAACAGCGGGAGTGATAGATGCATTCCATTTACACAAGAAGTATCCATTTACACAGGCTCAAGTATCCCAGAGCATCCTGGAGACAGTTACAAAGCCAACTCCCTTCATTTTTCATCAAATGGGAACAGCTGCTGAGAGGTTCACAAACATCTAGGGCAGGACAAGAAAAACCTCACAAAGGAACTGTCTTCAGGAAGTGTGTGAGCCAAGCGCCTTGGAAAATCACCGTAGAGAATAATAAAACTGGTAAATTCTAAAAAGAGAGGCTGAGTTCCGGAAAAGAGGCAAGCCCAGGATTGCAAAGAGATGATAACAGGTCTTGGTATCCAGATGTCCTCATTCATTCAGTTTTTCTTTTCTTTTCTTTTCTTTTTTCTTTTTTTTTTTTTTTTTTTGCCAGTTTCACACACGACATAAAATGAACTATTGAAAACATCTTTAGGCTACTGCCACACTAACAGACACACACATGCACACGTGCACACAGACACAGAGTCTACTCACCTCAGACAGGTGATTCATGGTGGACCAAAGTAATGATTTCATAATGCCCAACCCAGAAAATCAGTGAGTTTCTACTGGGGTTACTAATAGGAGTGTGGGTGAGGGGTCACTTACAGGAAGAGAAATGGCTCAAAAGCAGTTGTCTCACCAGAAAAACAAAAAGCCCATTCCAACAAGGCAAACAGCTAATGAAAGCTACAACCCTGGGGCTTTCTGCACAACTTGCAGTCAGCTGAACAGCTTCAAGCATCTCCTCTCAGCAGCTCTGAGAATCAGTATCCTCCTGCCACCAGTTATTTACTTTTTCTATATAACTGAGGAGGAACCTTCTATAATCTCCTAAATTTCTAAGATCCCAGGCGTGTGCATTTTGTTTACCTCCTGAGTGTCTTGATCCTCCTCCACCATCCTGTAAGAAATGTTTCAGTTTGGAGGAAACTGCTACACTACACCATGTGTTCCAAGAAAATGGGAAGAAAACTCCAATAAAGCGTGGAATTGATAAGTACGTTTCTAGTGTGGGTTATGGCTGAGATTTAGCCAAAGACTTTATTCTTCCTAAATTCCTCACTTAGTCTATCAAATGTGGGATTTTATGAGCCAATGATAGTTCTATTACACACACACACACACACACACACACACACACACACACACACATATATATATATATATATATATATATATATATATATAATCTCAAACACTTGAATATCCTGGATGAGGTGCTGTGTGGAATGTGCCACGAATGCTATCCAGGCAGAAGGTGTGGAGGTGGGTGGGAAGTAGATGATGCCTGTGTTCAAGAAGTGTACAGACTCCAAGGAAGTTCCTCCACAATGTGTTTTACTATATTAAATAGCAATAAATATGGGGCTGTGTCCTAATTTATTCTTTCTAGTAGAGTCACTGGAAACATCTTTGTCCACGGAACCTAGGAGACCCCAGTGGTCTGAAGCATTTGGAAGTTATATGCTCAGGTAAAGAGGTCAGATGAAGCCTTGACCTTATGTTTCATTACCTCATATTTTCTCTATAGTTTTTCTATACCAACCTTCTCCTAACTCTCTACCTTTCACAAAGCTTTCTTTAAGTCTCCACTGCAGACGCCATTCTTCTCATGAGTTCTTATAATACACTACTAAGACAGTTTTTGGATGCATAGTACTCAACTCCTGACAGAAGATTTATCACCAGTGACAGTAAACATTTTTTATATTAATCACTTGCTGCATTATCCTAAAGCAAGAGACCCATGTACATTAAATGACTATTACTTCCTTCTAATTTTCCATGTCCAAACAAGTCTATCTACTGCTGAGTCTTTGTGCTCACCATTCAAGTCAGTCGCTATTATTATTAGAAAATGGACCTTAAGAAGTAAGTGTGGAGAATGGAATTTTATAATGAGAAAGAACTAGAAAAGATCTAATTAGCCACTATTACACAGGAGCTCGTCTCACATAAAATATAATACAATAAGTAAAAGAGCATTTTTATGCCAAAAAAAGAAAAAGAAAAGCAACAGCTATTCATAACTATAGCATGCCCACCAATGATCTCACCTAAAATTTTAAGGAATTTTGATAACACAGCCTGTGTGGGAACGTGGAAGGTTTTCCAGTGATGTCTGGGAAAGTATAGAATCCAATGCCTTAAAAAGCACACACAGGGGACTCAGTCAACTGCTGAGCTAAGTAGCAGAAAAGGAAAAGAACTAAGCTGTAATGATCCTTAAAGGGTTACTAGCAAGTAAAATTTGGATATAGGTATATGTCCAATGTGTGTCTGGTTTTTATGGTATTGCATTGAATTTCAACCATAAAATTAAATTTAACATGTTTGGTATACTGGTTAGCTTTAATTGTCATCTTGAGAGAGCCTACAGTCATCTGAGAGGAAAGCCTAGATTTAACAATTGCCTTGCCTTTCTCCAGGTTCCATGTGTCATTTTTATATTCTACTTTATTGTGTTTATCATTATGCCTTAGAAATTTGTTCACTGATAATGAGAGACAAAAATGGAGTAGATCTAACTGGGAGGAGAAGTGGGGAGAAACTGGGAGAAAAAAAAAGAGAGGGAAAACTGTAACCATGATATGCGGTATGATATAAGATAGAAGAATATATTTTCCACAAAGGGGGGAGAAAAAAAGATTTGCCTAGGTTATATTGGACTACAAACATGTCTATAGGACATTGTTCTGATTATTAATTAACGCATGAGAGCTCAGCCCACTGTGGGCAGCTCCAAACCTAGGCAGGTTCAACCTTGGTTAAGAAAGCAAGGTGAACATGAACCTGTGAGACAGAGCGCAGTGCTCCTTCATGGTTTTTGCTTTGAGCTGACATCCCACAGTGCTGGATTATGACTAGGAAGTTTAAACCAGCCAACCCTTTTTCTCATCTTCATGGCTTTTGGTCAGAGTGTTTTATCACAGCAACAGGAACAAAACTAGAACACTTAGTTATTTATAACCCATCAGGAATACCTTCCAAGCAGGTGGCAAACCTGCCTGGAGCATTTCCCCTTAGGCTGAAGCATGTTTTAATGATGGCAGTGGCCAAGTCAAATGCCCACAATTGCCCTCAAAGGGAACATCTTAAGTGACAATTTCAATTTATTTTGTTTTACTTGGTCTCCGGCAGAATTAGCACATGTTAACTGACACACAGAAAAGAAGAAAGAAGAATGCAACAGGGTCCATTTAGATCCCATTCAAAACAGAAGAGCATCAGGAGACACGCTTGCTGGATTGTTAAATGCTCATCTGGGTTTGCTCTAAATGAGAGGTAAGATTTCAAGCAGGCTCTCCCAGATTGCAATCTGCTGTCCTAGTTTTCTTTTATTGCTGAGATAAATACTTTGGCTAAAAGGAACTTGGAAAGAAATGAGTTTATTTCATCTTACACTTCTAGGTAATAATCTATTACTGAGGGAAATCAGGGCAGGAACTGAAGCCTAGGCCACCGAGGAATGTTCTTTGCTTGCTTGCTCTCCATGACTTGCTCAGTTTGCTTTCTTATAAGAGCCAGAGAGGTGGTTTAGTGAGAGATTGCTTGCTGCCAAGACTGACAATCTGAATTTAATCCCTGAGACCTCCAGGAAGGAAAGAGAAAACAGACTCCCACTGTTCTCTGACCTCTAGACACATTCAGGTACATGTGTAAAACCCCTCTGTGACATGTAGCTACACACACAAAATACATGTGTTAAGTTAAAAAATTATATCGAATGGATTTCACCCCCATAGATATAATATGGTAAAACATTAAATTTAGTAAGAATAGAATACTAAAGTAGTCTAGTTTAAATGTGTATTTCTGCTGTGGCCAGAAAAAAAAAATTTATTTTCTATGAGAAATCTTTAGAGTGAATTTGTAACAGGAACCACAATATCGTCATGTGTCACTCTGGTGAGAAAGTGTGGGAGGCATTACCATGATTCCAAGGACTAGACTGATTTTTCTCTTGAAGACCTGAGGGAAGTAATATGAATCAGGCATTGCTAGCTGCTTGCCAAGTTTTTCTTCTGCTGATGGAGCCCATGATGCACCATGAGCTCGTGTTTCCTTCCTTGTAGTCACAGAAAATCTCAGCCAGAACAATGAGAAAAAATTCTTTGAAAAATTGACCTGGTGTCTGTTTAGTTTAGATACTTGCTAAGAAGGGACAGTCACCATAGCCAGATTCCCAGAAGCAGGAACTCTGGAGTCCTGGCGTTCTCTCTTCCATGTCTGGGAACAAGTTACAGAATCCCAAGGCCATGATTCAGAATATTCTGTTCTATAGCGGAAAAGTTGGATCATCTTAGGCCATGTTCATAATATATTGACTGTTGTGTGTGGAAACAAGCATACCCATAAATTCTATTGATTTTTCAACAAAGGCTAAGTTCACTGGGGAAACAACAAGATTTTCAACAAATAGCACCATAAAAATTTGATGACCCTATGCAAAAGAACCCCTACACAGTGACAACACACTACAGCTATATTTCACACGATATATTAAAAGAACAACAAACCTAAAACAAGCCAAACTGTTAGTAATATGTCTTCAGAGAAAATAAAAGGAACCAAATCTTTGTAACCTTGAATTTGGAAGACATATTAGTATGAATGAAAAGAAGAAATAAATCAATAGACTAAACAACATCAAGACCCAGATTTCACATTTGAAAAGATACTGATGAGAAAATGCTAATGTGGATTCCGTATTCGGAGAAAATAATTAACAAAGGACAACAGAATAGGCCAGAGAGATAGATCAGCCATATAAGGCTAGGCTCACAGCCAAAAATATGAGATCATTTTCTGCTCTTGCAGAAGATCAAAGTTATATTTCTAGAACCCAAGCTGGATGGCTTACAACTGCCTATAACCTCATTCTCCAGGGGCTCAGGTCCCTCTTCTGGCTTCCAAAACCAGAAAGAGATTTTCATGCTGATGACTTAGCACTAAAAATGGAATGAATTTTTGTTTTAAAGGATTTTTAAAAATTTTGTTTACAGTTTTGTGTCTGTGTGAGTGTATGTATATATGTGTGTGTGAGTCCCAACAAAAACTAGAAGAGGGCACTGAATCCCCTTGAGCAGGAGTTACATTTGTTTGTAAGTTGTCTGATTTAGGGTGCTGGGAACCAAAATCAGGTTTTCTTCAAGAGAAATAGGCACTCTTAATGGATGAGCCATCTCAAAACACCCTGCAAATTATATATATATAATATATATATAATTTTTGACAAGAGTTATTCTCAAAATATTATGTCAAATGAAAGAATCCAGAAATGCCTTCCCCAAAGAGTATATACTTTATAATTGAAAAATCAAATAAATATTCTATGAAAGAAGGCAGATCAATGGGTTCTGTGAACAGGGTGAGAGAGGCTGGTAGGTGGCCAAGGGCAAGGCTGAAGAGGTCATGTTCAATGTACGAATTCAATGTTTTAGCTCAGGAAGTAGAGGCTGTTAAATATGTTACAACTCCATGCATGACCCATATTGCACACACATGGTTTATCATTACAAAAGCTTACTAAAATTTCAAACAACACAGATTAAAAAAAAATCTCATCAAAAGATGTTTTTCATGGTACAAATGAGTATGATACCAAGTGAACCAGGTTACATGATTAACTCAGTTTTGTGAGGTCAGAGAGAAATTGTCACAGCTCATTTTAATATCCTCTCATCATGGAGTCTATTTCAACACATTATATATTTACATCTCTTTCCATTGAACTGTGTCTATCTGCTGTCAAAAGATTACGCAAAACTTGCACTTTGGAATGCTATTTTGTCTTACTCCTGCTTCCTTAGTGTACTTAATTAGTGTTTGTTGAGAGAATGAATGGATGTGGCACCAAAATTAAGTGCCTGATAAAAAGCTAGAAAGGGCTTCTCCTGGTTTTAACCATTCTGTAAAACAAGAGCATGAATGCATTCCTCTCTCAGTCTTTACTTTAATTCTTGTGAGAATCTGTGAACTACACAGAATGAATGAAAGTTGCCTCTTTTGATGAATGAACCTAGAATTCAAGAGGTCGCTAGGCAGTGGTGGCACACACCTTTAATCCCAGCACTTGGGAGGCAGGGGCAGGCAGATTTCTGAGTTCGAGGCCAGCCTGGTCTACAGCATGAGTTCCAGGACAGCCAGGGTTATACAGAGAAACCCTGTCTCTAAAACAAGACAAACAAACAAGCAAACAATCAAAAACAAAAAACAAACAAACAAAACAAGAGATCATGCTATGTGCATGGTCAAAATTGTGGAGTCCTGTGAACCCAAAGTCTAGTCATTAGGGCTAAAGTCTTGCATGCTTAAACCACAGCTGATGTTTTATTTTTAATGATGTGTGTATGTGTCTTATATGTGTTTGTACATGTGAGTATAGTGCCCCTGGTGGCCAGAAGAAGGCATAGACTCCTCTGGAACCAGAGTTACAGGTGGTTGTGAGACAATGATAGGGGTAGTGAGAATCAAACTAGGGTCCTCTGCAAGAGCAATATGTGCTCTTCACTGCTGAGCTGTTCCTTCAGCCTCAAGATACTATTTTAAACCTCTTCATTATCTGAATCTTGGGCACTGAATGCATCAAGGAAATACAAGCAGTTTGTTATTGGTCTGTCTATCTAATTCTGTTCCTCTGTGCTACCCACAGAGAGTTTGGCCTAAAGGGTCTAGAATGTTTACTATCTCTCATTTTCAAGTTTTGTGTCACTGGTTTGTCTGCCTTAGGCTACAGAGTTGTATTACCTCTGACCATCAACACTTAGAAGCAAGTATTACCTTCTTCCAAAAAGTACTTGAACATATTGCCACACATCACTCAGAATGTCCCACATGTGGACCTCACTTGACAGAGGAGCTTGCCCAGTAAATGACAGCCTGGGGCCATGAAAAGAAACAAAAAGCATGGTGCACTAAGCATGGTGCATTTAGTGCTAGTGAACAAGAAAGTAGGAAAAGATGAGGAATGTATGTCAAAAAGCCACTGGAGACAATTTGGTAAGACTCCTACCAGAAGCCTCAGAATAATGAGAGTAATACACTATAGTCATGTCCAAGATAGGAACCCCTGAATACATACTGACCAAAAATGAAGGGATAAATCAGTCAATAAATACAGAAGGTGGGGTTCTTCTTAACAAAAGGATGACACTAAAGTTAGATCATTGTAAAACTATTATATTGATAATTGAAAAAACAAAAATGAGCAAGGATGGCTAAAATGAGGGTGTGAGGGAAAGTTTTACAATAAAACCTAGATATTGACATAGCCTTGGGATATTGGCCCACAAATTATTCATTAATTGTGGAGGTGAAAATAGAAATGTTCATGGCCAGAGTCCTTGCTTATATATAGCCTGTTTTTACTGCAAGAAAGTACTGGCCATTGTTATCAGGTCCAGTGATCCTGGAACTTTCTTCCCATCATTCACAGGGCCCATCTCTTTTTATGATAGCAAACTCACTCTTTGAAAATAACCTTCTCTTTGGGAAGCCATCCTGTGTGACTTCTCTTCCTTGGAGAGCACTCACACAAGCCTGTGACACACATTGCTCTTTCATAGCTCAGGTCCCCCTGCTCATGTCCCCCTGGAGAGCAAATGCTTCTTAGTGTCTCTCAGGACTGTAGTTCTTCGTACATTAAAGGCATGCAATATAATTGATGACAAATGGTTGAATGGATGCCCTTCATTAAGAAAAATATCAACACCAAACGTTGTATATACATCTTAGTAGAGGAAAAGACAGCAGCTCAATTACATTACTGCTGTGACTTTTTATTTAGTATGTACCATAAAAAGATATTTTATATGCATGCCCTATATAGATGTTAACAGAACTCTGAAATTTGTTGCCTTCTGGCAGACAAATAATTACTTTTCTTTTTCTAATGTCTAAGGAGAGTGACTCCACACAAGACTGGAGTTCTGCTGGGTTAGCATGAATTGTCTTTATGCATAAATCCGCATATTTAAAATGTGCTTTAAATGATGAATTGCAGAACTGTGTCAGTTGATTTACTCTGCCAAAAAAAAGAAAGGATACAAGGGGGGTTAAGAGGAGGTTTCTGGAAGCAGCATGGAGCAGGTGGACACCCATAAGAAAAGATAAGAGGGAGCAGGAACGACCTGGAAACAGAGAAAACCAAAGGAACTACTGGCGAGGAGACATTGGTTTCCTGTGAATGTCCAGGAGACTCATGATGAATGAATTCTAACAGGACTCAGTACTAAAGCCTCTCTCTCATCTTTGCCACAAAATCTTTAGTAAAATACATATATTTGACAGTGGTTGGGATTGGGATTGACATTGGAGCAAGAAAGATACTTGATAAACAATAGGAGATATGAGAAGCTACACAGCGGGGACTGAATCATGCTGCATGTGGGGTTCATGGATTGCATAGTCAGCTTATGAAGACAGATGTGACTGACATAATCCTCCCTCAATAGCCTGCATCCAATCTCAATGGTCAGGATGAGAACTACATACCAAGTGTCAATTGTTTTGAAGACAACTGATAACATAATAGAATACTCAAGAAAAGATTAAAATAATCAAATCATTCCATCAGAAATCTGCACAAATCAATCTGGAAAAGACATACATTTCCCAAAACTGGGAAAATTAGTCTGTTTTGTTAAATGAAGTATTATAATGAGAAGTACTGGGCTGGGTCATAGTATATGGTTGTGTGTGTGAGTGTGTGTGTGTGTGTGTGTGTGTGTGAGTGTGTGTGTGTGTGTGTGTGTGTGTGTGTGTGGTCTATAGATGGCTGTTTGGGCTATTATATACACATGTTAACAACATGCTGACTAAGGATCTTTGATGTGTTGTGCATTGGGGTTCTTCCCTCCAAGACCCTGAGGTTTAGAATCCTAAATTAATACACAGAAAATAATGAAATACCATGTTTTAGGGTAATACTCTGAATCTTAAATTACCCCAACTTTAGATTCAGAAATCAACCAAAACCAAATCTGAGATGCACCCTGGAGGTTAAGAGCTTTCTTTCCAATTACTGATTTGGAAGATAGAATTACTAGGGAATGGTATGCACCCAGATACTATCCAAATATGTGGACTTAAGGCATAATTGAGCACACTGTTGTATATAAGGTAGGCCCTCGACAAGGTCAGAACTGTCACACATTCTGTTAAAAACCTTAAAGGGGAAGAAAACATCTTCTGCTCAGGGGAGGGACAGAAGCAGGCTTTATTTGGGGGAAAGGGGAGGAGGCAAATACAGGAGGAAGAAGGAAGGAAAAATAACTCCAAGGATTTTTTTTTTTAATTCCATAAGGAATCATACTATTTTTATTTATGTAAAATTATCTGTATAATTTTACATAAGTCTACATGTAAAAATTTAAATCAAATTATCATACTTGGACTGGCAATGTTTTCCCTAAGAACCATAGACTACCTAACAAAACTCCAAGTGCCGGGTATGAGAAGCCCCCTTTTGAGTTTTACTCAACAGTATTCAAAAGATTTCGAAGACAGTATAGGCTATCTCTGTTGGCCTTCGTTGCCTCAGAGTCAACTTTTGACCTCGGACTGACTTTCATAGTATCAGAAGGTGCCGTGCAAGCTGCCAATAGAGGGAAGCAACCAGTAGTTCTGCTCTACTGTGGGACCTATGAACTTCTTCAACCAACCATAAAGGTGCAATACTGGCATTTATATCTTAGTGGTGGCTAGAAGTTGCCTAGCTGGATTTAAGGCCCGCTTAATGGGAGAAAAATAATGTCTGGCACTGGATATCAAGCCAAGTGCTTGGGGCTAGTGAGGTCATGGAGATTAGAGGAGAATTTACTCTAGCTGCCTTACTAAACCCAGTATAATTCCCAACTTCATTCTAAAAATTTGTCCTTATTCCCACAGGTAAGTGCAGCTCTTACCCTTTATCAAGAAACATCTTTTATTTTTTTGAGCAGGTAGAGAACATTACAGAAAACCCAAACTGTTTAACATACAGAAACCAATGATTGTGGGGTGCCCAGCCCCAGTGTAGGCAACTATAACACAACCTCTGCAACTGAAGCCCAGGGACCACCACAGAAAAGGGGACAGAAAAATTCTATGAGCCAGAGGACCAGGAAGCCTGCTATGGGTCTGTTTCTTAGGGAAACTTTAATCATGATATCCCAAACATTTTTAGTAGGAGCTGGGGTGAGATAGGTATCAGAGTTCTAACTCCCCAAGCCTGGAATGTAGACCATTAGATTAATTTACAGAAAATAATGAAACACAGTGTGTTGAGGCTTGTGATTAGAAATATTTTCATACCCTAAGTTATTCCAATGCTATATTCTGAAATGAACCCAAAGAAACTCTGAGACAGAGCTGCCAAAACTACAGGTAACTAAGAACATTCCCCAGGGATGAGTACCTAATTGCCTATTCAATAATAAGTGGTCAGCTCTGAAATCATACAAGAAACATCAAGTAGACTCATCACTTTGCATTGATATATATAATAATGATAAAAAGTCATGTATTTCAGAAAGAAAAAATGAGAGAACAGGAGAAGGGTTAGAGGAAAGGAGAGAGAGGAAAATCATGAAGTTATGTTTAAATATTAGAAAATTAAAAAGAAGCGAAAGAAAAGATTTTATTTTATAAACTCCTGCAAGAATATTTTCATATAACCATTTAGACTGCTATCTATATTTTGACCCACCCCCCACTAAGAACTCATATTTACTTGTTTGCCTTTGATAGAATTAAAAATCTTGATTGCTCTCTTCCAAAGTTCTAACCAATTAACAGCTAGAATTTCATGCAAGCAGAATCTAATTAACATATCTAATACATTCATCAACTATTAATTTAATTAGAGCATTCTGCAAATTGCCGTCATGTACCCAAAGTTGGCTGAGTGCCTTGAATACTTCAGGGAAGTCACGTTTTCCACAGGCATGCTTTATATCTTTAGAGACATAAAATTACAACCAAGAGGAAACCTTCAGGTCCTGTTTATCCAATCTCAAGTAATTTGGAGATATTGATCCTCTCCTAAGAGATTGAGGCCATTGGCTGGCTTCTGTTGTACTCACAATTATTCATCTCACTTCCCATATATGTCATGTTTCTCTAGAGATTTCCTCAGTTTAGATCTCTCTCTATCTATCTATCTATCTATCTATCTATCTATCTATCTATCTATCTATATATATATATATACACATACACATACACACACACACACACACACACACACACACACACACACACACACGGGGGGGGGCGGAGCTGTCCCAAGGAACTGGAGCTAGCTTGGGGGTTCCCCAGGGCCTGCAGGGTGGCAAAGAACGATCTGGTTCTCAGGCTTTTGGGCACCTTGATGCCACTGAAAGACTCAGAAGAGTTGAAAACAAAGTGGGGGCACATGGGCTGGATTGGCCCATGGACGAAGGGAAGAGGGGGAGAGAAGCTCCAGATGCACCCCTCGGGAGAGTCCTTGGCTTGTCATGGCAGTTTGGCTTGGTTTGGTTGCGGGAGGCTGGCTTGGGTTTGTGGTCGCAGTGGCTGGAAATGCAGAGAGGTCTTCTGTGGGAGATTAGATGGCGGCTCTGTAGGTAAAGGCCTTCTGCATTGCTCCCCACGACAGATCCCAATGAAAGAGAAATAGTCCATGGTTTTAAGATGTTTATTGTCATGGCAGAAAGTAGAGGAGACACCCTACCCCTACCCCTGTTTCTCAGGGTGGGACTGAGGTTAAATATCTTTCACAGAGAGGAGTGTCTGGGAAGGAAAGCTTAATTGGCTAAGCCCTTCTGACCTTGGAGATCTGTCTTGAGGCTATGTGATGTCTTCTACCTATGGAGGGGCTAGGGGTCATTGCCCTATGTGACTGAAGGACACACAAATCTGTGGAGGGCTGTGGCCTCATGTCAGGAGCCTGGAGTCTGGGGCATGGTGAAATGTCTGCCGTCCCCTAGGGTCACATGTGGTTTACATGGGGCCCCTCAGGATCACCTGTGGTCTCCAGGGTTTCTAGCCCATGCTCAACCAGAAACCAGGCCGCCTTTCACAGTCGTACACTCCACTGGGTTTTAAATGGTAGTGGTAATTATATAAAGGCCCATTCTAGTAGATAGTGGACACTGGTACAATCCACTCTCCCATCTTCTGCTCATAGCAGACATATTCTTGTGTCCAAGTGCCTCATATTTAGGACCCAAGATCATTCTCCATTTAAAACTATAAGACTGACATTAGGAAATAGAGACTTGACTCATCTGCCAACAGTTCTTGTAGAGGACTGGATTTAATTCCCAGCAAACACATGATGGCTCACAACCATCCATAGCTAGAATTCCAGGTGATCTGGTACCTTCTTCTAGACTCCACGGGAACTGCATGCATGTGGTTCATTGACATACATGGAGGCAAAATATCCATACATATAAACTAAAAATAAATAGCATCTTTAACCAAACACATTTTAAAAGATTGACTTTAAAAAACAAACAAACAAACAAACAAAAAAAACAACTAGATATTCAGTTGCTCCCCTGGATGTCCTTCCTTGCTTCTCCCAGTGATCTCTTACTCTTCAGTTGTCATTACATCTAGAAATGGTTAGAATTCACTGATAAACATACTTAGAACAAGGAGAAATTAGTGTATTGTCCCAGCTCCTAACTACTAGCAAGCAGCATGCACTGTAATTAAACCCTTCCTTTCCTTCACTCTCCCTCCTACCACTCTCTCCCTCTAATTCCCATTTCCCCAGGGATGTCCTCCTCCTGCAAGCTTAAATGTGGCAATTACTTTATCCGGAGGAAACCAGCAGCACACTCATGGTTCCAGTTGTTATCCCCTGTCCTCTCCCAACTCTGCCAGAGAGAGGATGTTAATTACTGCTGTCAGAAACCACAGGTAAAAATACCTGGTGTGCTGAGCCCTGGGACGGCAAGATTGGCTTGATTGAGCTCTGTGTATTCTTTTCAAGTCTCATGCTGAAAGGAATTTGATTGACTCCAAGGCAAGGGAAAGCAAGCAGAAACGTGGTCTGGCAAAACTGTTAGTGGTACACTTCGAGTGCCCAGAAGCCCAGAGATGTTGGTTAGTCCAAGTTCTACACAATGGTGTTGGTAATTATTCCTTTTATCGCAAGTGCTAAAATTAAAAAAAATAACGAATGTAGGATTCTCAACAAAAGGATTAACCCAAGGCAGTCACTGAGTGAACTGTCACCAGGTTTCATTTGTTTAGAATTTCAAATACAGAGAAGGGAGGTTTTCTTGTTAACCAGCCCTAATGTGCTTTGAATGAGAATTTCCATCACAGGCCCATGTTTATATGTTTGGTCCTGACCTGGTGGCTCTGTCTGAGGAATCAAGGGACCTTTAGGAAGTGGAGCTTGCTGGAGGAAGCGTGTCTCCAGGGTCAGGCTTTGATGATTTATAGGTGAACTCCACTTCCTGTTCTTTCTCCTTGCTTCCTGTGTGTAGATAAAATGACCAGCTAGCTTCCTAACTGCTAGGTCAGCCTCACACTCCTGCTGCCTTGCCCTCTCCACTGTGATGGACGCTCTACATCTGAAGCTACAAGCCAAAATTAACCACTTTTTTCCTAGTTGATTTTAGTCGTAATATTTTTATCACAGCAGGAAAGCAGGAACTGATACAAGCATATATAAAATAGCAATGCCTAAAAACACCAGGGAAATCATAGTGATTCACTAGTATTCCCATGAAAGGCAGTAAATGCAATGTACTTAGGACATAGCTCAGAGTCAACCCTGATTTTCAAATCTCAGCTACTAGTTTTACCAATGTTTTACTATGTCAGGAACTATGGCTGTTCTTAAGTGTGCATCTAATTAGATACTGCAGTGTTTATTTAGAAAAATTGCATTGACATCCATCCAACATTTTTTTCTGCATCATCACCTTTTTAAAATTTATTTATTTTTAAAATTATCTTATTCATTTACACTCCAGCCATTGCTGCCCCTCCTGGTCCCCCCTCCCACAGTTCCTCACCTCCTTCCCCCTCCCTCCTGCCCCTGAGAGGGTGCTCCCCAACCCCAGGACTTCACCCTTCTCTGTAGCCTCAAGTCTCTCCTGAATTAAGTGCATCTTCTCCCATTGAGACCAGACCAGGCAGTATGCTTCCTGGTTGGTAGCTCAGTCTCTGGGAGCTCCCAGGGGTCCAGGTTAGTTGAGACTGCTGGTCTTCGCATAGGGTTGCCCTCCCCTTCAGCTCCTTCAGTCCTTCCCCTAATTCCTCCATTGGGGTCCCAAACTTCAGTCCAATGGTTGGGTGTAAGTGTCTGTGTCTGTCTCAATCTGCACAGACAATCATGTTAGGCTTCTGTCTGTAAGCACATCATAGCATCAGTAATAGTGTCAGGCCTTGGTGCTCACCCCTCACACCCCATGAGATCACAAGTTGGGCCAGTCACTGGACAGCCTTTCCTTCAGTCTCTTCTCCACTTTTGTCCCTATAGTTCTTTTAGACAGGAAGAATTCTGAGTGAGAAATTTTGACTGTGGGTGGGTAACCCTGTTCTTCCACTTGGGGCCCTGTCTGGAGGTGGACTCTTTAAGTTTCCTCTCTCTACTGTTGGGCATTTTGGCTAAAGTCACCCCAATTGAGTCCTGGAAGTCTCTTACATCCCAGGTCTGTAGGAAATTCTAGAGGGTTCCCCTATCCCCACTCCTAAAAGCTGTGTATTTTCATTCATTCTCCTGGCCTTCTCCCTAATACCTGATCCTGTTCACCCTTTCCCCTTCCCCTCCCTGTCTCACTCAGGTCTTTCCCTCCCTCTGCCTCCCATGATTATTTTGTTCCCCCCTCTAAGTAGGATTCAAACATCCTTACTTGGGCCTTCCTCTTGTTAAACTTCTTAAAGTTTGTGGGCTGTACATTTTATAGACAATAAAAATAGTGAAATAATAGTATTAAAAATACAACAGGTCAGCAAGATGGCTCAGCCAGGAAAAGTTCTTGCTGTCACGTCTGATAGCTTGAGTTTGATCCATAGGATCTATATGACAGAAGGAGAGAAATCCTTTAACAACTGGGAGGCCTAGGCAGGAGGATCTTGAGGTTGAGTCTAGCCCAGGCTATAAGAGGAAATCTCTTCTCACAACAAACAAACAAAGAAACAAACAAAAAAGAACAAAAAACTTCCTATCTGTTAATTGGTGAATAGAGCCAGGCTGGCAGAAGTTTGAAGGCTCAGTCACTTGTCTAAATCATGGCTGTTCCTTCCCTTTGAACTCTTGGCTGTACCTGGAGTCTCTCACTGTAACCTTTCTCTGCCATCCTCATTTTGACATTCATACCCTTGCTGTGTTCCCATGACCTTTGCCCAGTGTTTGATGGGTGCTGTTCTGTTTGACTCTCCATAATCCTGGATGTGGAAGAAATGAGAAGTAGGAAGAAAAAACACGTAATGAGGGATGGAGACACCAGAAGGCAGTGTGACATGACTCTAGTTCCTAGTCACTTTCATTCCTAAGAGATTTTTGTGTTTTAATTTTTAAGTTGAATTTTAAGTTTTTGTGTTGTGTGTACATGTGTGTGGGTACCATGAACATGCCATGTTGTACATGTGAAAGTCAGAGGACAACTTGCAGTCAGTTATCTCTTTCTATCATATTGGACCCAAGGATTGATCTCAAGACACAAGGTTAGGTGGCAAACACCTTTATCTACAAAGCCATCTTGCTAGCCTGTTCTTTAAATTTTTAAATATTTTTCCTATTAACTTCAACAAATTACACTTTCTATATACTGTATTACATACTTTTCTCACTTATGAACAAGACATCAGGCAAAGCAACATAATGAAGGGAGCATATGAGTTGGTTCATATACTAAGAGGATAGACTGTCATAGAATGTGTGCAGTCAGGAAGTAGACTCACTTGAAGGCTAGAGGTCAACATGTATCTTTTTCTACTTAGTCTTGGACCACTGCAAGGCAACGGTGTCACCTCGATGCAGAGTGAGTCTCTGTACCATGGTTAACACAATCTAAAAAACTCCTTCATTAACTTGCCCAGGGGTTGGTCTTCTAGGTGAGTTTTGGATTTTATCAAGTTGACAAGCAATATTCGTCATCCCTCGATATGCTTAGGTATCCATCTTCTGTTCCAGTCTTGGTATCTTCCTGTCTCATCTCTTTTTGTAGAAACTTGACAACAAAGTACATAGCCATAGTTATGAGTAGCTGATTGCCACCCCAAAGGAAGTGTTACCATGATAGAGGGAGGGAGAATGGAGACTTGACGATGTGGGTTTGTAATAAAAAATGTGGACTCTAACCCACTTCTGAACAGTTACAAGCGTAATTGATATCAAACTGTTTGCATTATGTTTGATTGCAGGATTTTGTAGGCATTTTTGTGTAGTGCATTCCTACAAATTGAAATAATTTACTCCTGAAGTGGGGAGGTGACTCTTAAGACTCAGGAAGCTAATGGCACTTGTAGGGCTCTTTGAAGCTAAGGAAGTTACAGATTCCCAAGCCACTCTTCAAACGTAGCCTCCAGGGGAGCTACCTGCAAGTTGGGTCTACTTTTCTATGAGCAGATATTTGCTCATAACTCCTAAGGAGAAATCACGTAGCACACATATATATTCAGAGCTTAGCTTACTTACAATAACAAGAAAATGAGCCCAACCCAACCTTACCAACCCAATCTGCACAGTTGAGCTAAAATTTTCAAATTGTCTTCAGGTCATTTTCATTATCTATTATTTCAAAAACAATAAGATTTTTTTTTATTCTTCTAAGATTATATATATATATATATATTACATTTTATATATATATATTATATTTATATTTATATATAATATATATTATATATATTATATTTAATATATAACAATATTTTATATATATTATATATATACACATTACATTTTTTATTATATATATATATAATCTTATATATATGTGTGTATACACACACACACACACACACACACACACACACACACATATATATATATATTACCTTATTCCATTATGCATCATCTCAGCTCAAGTTTCCCGCCTGAACCATTACTGCCTTCATTGTGTATATTGAGGACCCAGGAGCATTATGAAAATCTCCTCATAGTGTCTCATCACTCTTGGGTTAGGTGGAAATAACAGAGCCCACACCTTGCTTCTGCTAAATCATTCATGTTTTACTTCCTCAGCATTGCTTCATCCCAGGTACACTGGCTTCTTTATCTTTTGTTTGTTTGTGACCAACCTAGAGTCTGTGTATATTCTCTACCTATAGTGCTTTGTAATGGGCTTTCCATGCTACCTGTTTATTATCCATGAACTCTGAGTGTAAATAACATCTTCTCGTGGAAGACTGTCTTGACTATACAGGATGTTGTTTATCAATTTCCCTCAAGTTGGAAACCATGTTTTGGAGGGTAGCTCCTTAAGACACAGAGTGTTCTACAGGAAAGCTTGCTGAGACTCAGGAAGTAAACAACTCAAAAGTCTAAGAAAGACCTAAAACTGACAAATACACAAGCTATTCTCCCACAGTACCCTATGTTACAGAAGCAGTAACAAGTGCTGGGAAGGAGATGTGACTAACCAACCTGTGTAAAGGAGACCCTTATACCTGTCAAGCTGTCTCAAAGTGGTGCAGAGATCTCCAGGGTTACAGCATCTATGAGTTATCACCTATGTTAGGGTGGGCCTCCAATGACACAGCTGCCTTTGCATCATCTATTTTCTAGTAAGCAGTCTTTCCCCAATCCTCCTGTAAATAACCCCAATAAACTAATGGCTTCAACAAGTTGGACATTGGTGGTATAATTATTTTGAGCTGTTACCAACGTCCTATTTGGAGGAAGAGCAACATGCAGCATCCTTTTCATCTTGGCCATCTCCTCTTGTCCACTGAGCTATCACACACATCATCCCATCTATTTACCATGTCAGCAAATTCGAATTGTATTTTGCTGTTTAGTTTTGTTTGTTTAGATCTATCTCCTGGAGCATACCTCAGCAGAAAGAAAAAAAAAAAAAAACATCTTCACAGTTTTATCAACCCACCACACTAACTAGGTGATG
This sequence comes from Rhabdomys pumilio, assembly GCA_030674055.1. NCBI lineage: Eukaryota > Metazoa > Chordata > Mammalia > Rodentia > Muridae > Rhabdomys > Rhabdomys pumilio. Next base: position 4,930,087 of record JANHMN010000025.1, read on the forward strand.
ACTTGTCAAGGCAAGTTTAAAACCCAGCTAAAAGTTCCCTGAAGTGTAAAGTAGAATCTTACTTTCAGATCTTGAAACTAGTGAAATTTGACAAATACCAAAAGCAGAAGAAATATTGCTTTCTGACTCTTTAAGAGAAAGTCCCAAGCAACTACACTGTTTCTGGATGTGACTAGCGGTGCTCACTCATGGAGCCCTGAGATGAGGAATCACACTTCTTTATACCTGTTAAGATGGAGAGTCAACCCACAGGTGCTTTGGTAAACAGCCCATGCTGATCTCACTTCACCCATTCAAGCCCAGCATCTAGATACATGAGCTAAGACTCTATCCTGCAATGAAGTCTCATATCTCACTTCTAGGGAGACACTGGAAATCAGACCCATACAGTAGAGAGAAGAGATCCTCAGGCTTCCATCTGAGTTCCTGAGTCCCCCAAATTGACAAATACTGTAAACTGTTTGCTCTATGCCACTACAATGAACAATGTCCTGTGATAAAATAGTGAGAACATATGCTTCAGTTAAATAATTAAGACCATTTGCTAAAAGTGACTCACCACCTACCATGGGGAAATGTATCTAAGGACTTGGGTTCTAGTACCAGCACAGCCCTAATGAACCACATGACTGGAAGCAAACCTTACCAACCGAGGAGTTTCCATTTCCTTCTGTGTACCAGAGTTTATAGGTAAGTGCAAGAGTCCCAGCAACCACAGGAAGGTTGGTAGTCAGAAAAGGCTCTTCCTTCCTGTATTAATCACTTGTTTTATAGCTGTAACCAAATGTCAGATAAGATACAATCTCAAGGAGGAAGTTTCATTCTGCCTCCATCACAGCAGGGAAGGCTGGCAGCAGGGAAAAGGAGGTCAGTGGGTCATAGTGCATCTACAGTTAGAAAGCAGTGAGTGATCAGGAAGTGGGGCTGGACTATAAAGTCTCAATGCATCTTCCCATTTCTATGACCTTTATCTTCCTGTAAGGCTTCACCTTCTAAAGGTTCCACAATCTTTCCAAATGGTGCTCCAATCTGGGGATCAAGTGTCCAAGCACAAGAGTCTATGGGGGGCCTTTTACATTGAGACCACAACAATGCATATGATCTACATTGGATCTGCAGAGCTCTAGAATTCAGGAAAGTGCACAAGGCACTAGGCTCCTTGATCTTAGATTCATAGGAAATAATCTCTTTGGCTCTACAGAATTAGCAAGTCCAAAGACCTGTGAGAGGGGCAGGAGGACAACCAACAAAGGAAGAACTTCTATGGGTTTCTGTTTCACAATGGAACCATTTTTATCTTGTGTTTTACTCACTGAGATGCCGAGATGAGTATTTCTACAGAATCAACTTGAGAATGTATAGTATAGACCTATGGTTATACCAGAAACGAGAGAGGGAGATGAATCTACTGTCCGATCTGAAGGCTAGATTACCCACACAAGACACCAATCTGATGTCCCATCCTGAAAATTTGTAAGAGCCACCCTTCTTCTGTCTTCTCCATTAGGAACTAAGAACACGTTTCAGGTAGGTAGAGTGGATGCATGAACATAGGCCGCCTGGTTTGTTACGTAGAGGCTTATTGCCATCCCAAAACCATCCCTTTTGTACCTCCCAGAATAGCATCAGTTTCCAAGGATGAGGAAAATGATCAATGGTTCTTGCCATCCTCAGAATATTTTATGACATTATTCACTAAGGACAGATATTTGGGGTTGTCTGATTGGATGGCACACTAGAGAAAGATAAAGCTTGTCCCAGTAAGGTGGTAGTTATGTTTTAAACCCCTCTGAATATGGCAGAGGCACATTCTAACCGAAAGGATGGAGAATACACTTGGATAAAAATGATCTCTAGGACTGTCAGCTGTTAAACTGACTGGCCATAACTATGCTAGACACTCATTCTATATTATTGTGTTTCCCTCTCCTAAGAGTAGGAAAATCCTTGTATTCATTCTTAGCACAGCACAATAGCAGTCATACAGAAACATGAGGATTATAACACAAAGCCAAAATTATTTGCTATTTTTACACCCAGACTACTCCATCAGAAAAAAGACAGTCTCGAATATAGCTTGGCATTCTGTAATGTCCTCCCCTACAAGGGAAGCTCCTCTATAAGATACAGGTTTCATAGATCTGGGATAATAGCTATTGGGCAAATTATTTTTAATAATGTAACTAGTTATTGATCCTAGGTTCTATATCTGAATCGATAACTCTCACACCACATTCCCCAGAAGTCTCGCTAACAAGGATCTAGATTTCCAGGCACTCAGTTTATTAAGAAGAATTTAAATCTGTTTAATCTTCTGTCATCCTGAGAGAATAAAATTATGTATGAGACTACAAGACACATGGAGAAAGGCAATGAGTCATTCACAGGAGAAGTCATTTATGTGAGGAACCACAGCAGGGCTGGGGGAAAAATGGCCACAGATACAAGGCCTGCTAGAACCTCACTTTTCTCACTTGGGCTGCAGACATCACCAATCCATCACAACACCATTTCTTTTACACACATACTAGGCCTTCTAATCTTCTTCCTGGTAAAATCCTATGAAGGGAGGGGTTCTGTGGACAATGTTGATAGGTATAGGTATATAAATTAATATAAGTATTACAGAAAATGGAGTTGCCTTAGAGCGTATAACTCTAGTTATAGACTATATAAGATAGAAGTATAACTCTAGTTATAGACTATATATATAGATAGAAGTAAACTATCCTATGTCTTTAAATCACGCTATGAAGTAAGTATTTGGAGTATATTGAGGTGTTCTTACAATTACCTGCTCCAATATGAAATCAGAGGGCTAAAATGACCTATATGCCCTCTGCTCCCAGTGCACTATAGCACTTTTATAATAGTCAAACATAGACGAAACCAATTCATTAATGCATAAATATAAAAGTGTGCAGTTTAGATATACAATGGAATACTATTCTCCCATAAAAAGCTGAAATCCTTCATTTCTAGAAGCTTAGCTGAGCCCGGAGAGCATGACGCTCAGTAATGACAGTAAAAGCTCAGTAAAGGAGCCAGACACAGAAAGCCATGCACTTTCTGCCATCCTTCACCTGTACCATCTAAAAAAGGTTTATCTCATAGAAAATGAGAGTTGGACAAAAGTTACCATAAGCTAAGGAGAGAAAAGAATGAGGAGGAGGATGGAGAGAGGTTAATCAATAGGTATACATTTGCCATTGACAAGTAATTATAAGCTTGGCTGTACTACTATATAACAGGATGGTCACAGCTAATTATATATATTCTGTATTTTAATGTAGATGGAAGAGGGATCTTGAGCAATCTTACCTTGAAGGAATAACTGTTTCTGAGGATGAATATTGTGATTGGATCATTATACAGTGTATGCTTGACTAGGAACACATCTTGTACTTTACAGTCCTGTACAAATATCTCATGTCCGTTTAAAGGAAAACTTGGATCAACAAGATGGCTCAGTGGGTGAAAGTATTTGCTGTCAAGCCTAAAGACCTGAGTTCCTGGACCCACAAGGGTTCTCGAAATGTTGATTTTTATAAATTTATGTTAAACATATTAGAGGAACAAAAAGAAAAATGCAGAGCCCCTCAGATGGGAGCTTGGAGCAGAAAGATCCTCAATCAGGGTTTCACAGCTCTAGGGCCATAAGGTGGAATTTGCTCCATTCTGGTGTGATGGCTTCCTAGACAGAAGACTGTATTTACCGCAGCCTTCACCTTCTTATTGAGTTCATCTTCAGCTTTTTACCATGAGGTTGGTGATGTAAATCTCTGAACTATTCAAGGCTAATCTTGTCCATCATCCCTGGACACCGCTCTAGACACTTGCAGACAAGAATCTTATCTTCATTTCTTCTTCCTTTGAACCTGAGCAATGCTGCCAAGTGTATCAGATTATAGTAGAAATAACAAGAATGTCTAAGGAAAGGCACAGGAAGATGTCCAGGCAAAGACAAAAAGATTGCCTCTTCAGCAAAGGAAGAGAGCTGTGTCCTATGATCCCAGAGAAGAATCTGAATGAAGTGCTTGGGTGTTGCTGCATCTGGCTCTATCACCTCTCCTGAAGGGGGATGTTGAGTGAAATTTAGCAGAGTCTAAATTTAGAGCATGTCAAAATAATTCCTTTCCCATACCATGTACTCTGCTACTGTAGGGTATTATTGAGGCAAATTGAAATAATCATTTGGGAAAGGATTAGGGGCTTATATGAATAAGAACAGCTTGTGCAGGTCACAGCAGGGATCACAATTACATGGCCAATTAGTTCCCCACTGGTGTCAGAGTGCCAGCAAGCACAAGCTGGGGTCAGAGAGCAAGCTGCCTATAGAATAGAATAGTGGCATCTAGTTTTCTTCACATGTGGTATCTGAATCAGATTTTCCTTCTGTAATTCCTCAAAGGGTCTGAGGGGCATACAGTTCATCTGGTGTGGTGTGAATCACTTCAGGGCTGACTTCTGGATCTGGGTCAGAAGTGGAAACAGCCTCTGAGAAATTTATAAAACAATTCAGTGTCCCAAATCCTCCAAATAGTTTCTCGTGCATGGTGTCATGGAAAGGACAGTGTCCATCTGACTATACAGCAGTAACTTCGGTCCAGTTTCACATCAGCTTGGTGGTTTTGAGAAGTCACCTGCCTTAGCCATCCATCTTCAATTCTCTTTTACACAGAGCAACCAACATTACGCTACCCTAGCCTATATATCACTCTAAACCCTTGGGGCTCCTTGGCAGAGGAGAGTGGCTCATACCCACACCAGGTATTTGCAGGCAGCAGTCACCTGAAGGAGAATTAGACTTCCATGCATTTAACTTTAGAGTCCAAGCCTCTTTAGCAGTGGCAATCACCTTTTAATTGTAAGCCTAGGGTCACTGGTACTGACAACTCTCTTGAATTTTGACAAACTTTGTTTTAGAAGTGCCCTGACCATCCTTTTTTGAAGTTTTTAACATAAAGAAAGGCCCAGCTTTAAGCTTCCTCATCTGCGTGTGAACTCTTCCTATTAGACCCCCTTGGAGATCCAGCTGCCTCAAAGATGTGACTGTAGGCAGAATGTGCTTATGAATCCACACAGGGACAGAGGTATGCATGTAGGTTCTTGTATATTTGTTCTGTCTTCTTATCAAATGGTGCATATCACACACACACACACACACACACACACACACACACACATATTATACTCAGACACATATATGCACATACATACACATTCACACACACACATACACACACACACACACATATATACATACATACACACACACACACACACACACACAGATAACTATCTCAAAATCAGGAAATATTTTTTTTTCTAGCAGTAGAAGGAATTGAAGGATTGAATACATTATGGCTAATTAGATTTTTTTTTTTTTTTAGGAAAAAACACAGAGCATATCAGAATGAGAGATAGACAAGCTGATCCATAATTTATCATGCATACAAGTAGATACACTCTTATCTATACTTTTTCATTTATAATGGGAGAAGAGGCAAAGAATAATTAATTAATGGTGTTTTTTTTATATATATATATACTAGCAGTTTCTCATATGGCATATTGGTGCTTTGTTTTTAACTAAAAAAATATGAGAACAATATTTTAATTATACCAGGAAGGCCTTTTCTTTGCTTGAGACACATTGTGCCACTTCTAGGCTCTTTGCCTCCCCAAACTTTTTGATAGCTATCTCTTGTCTCTTAAGTACTTTTTGATAACCATCTCTTATCTCTTAAGTCCCTAAAAAACATTCTGATGAAGCAGTCATCCAAGCTCCTTAAAGGTTTCCTCAACAAAGAAACCGATGATGTCAGGCTCTTCTGCTTACTTACTACCCTTCTCTCTCCAACACCACTTTCCTGGGCAGGCTGGGGGTTCCCCATACCATTTCACAGGACTGCACGCAAATGTGTTCCTTGGTTTGTACATCTCTTTTTCAGTGTACATTTAGAGAATTATGATATAGAAACACATAAAACACTTAAAAACATTAAGGCACTGCTCCAAACTCACCTGGAAAAGAGAACAGATGAGAATGTTTGAACAGTTACAAAACTACCATGGCTCAGATGAAAAGGAATAAAGCAGAGAAATCCAGCAAGTGTCTCCTTGTGTGCTGCTGTGGAGCTGAGTTTGGCACAGGGGGCCTAGAAGGGAGGCAAAGAGAGAGAGAAGGGAGAGAGGATATGGAGAGCTACTGTGGAGGGAGGCATAGAGAGAATGGAGTGTGCAGAGGACAGGTGAGGGAGATGAAACTGTGGATAGAATAATGGACTTCCCACACACCCCTCAAAAGCATCGGAAAAAGGAGGACAATTTCCTGTTTCTATCAACATAGGGTAACACTCACAACAAAACTCAACAAAGGCAGAGGGGAAATAGCCAGAAAAATATCAATATTAGTTTTCAGAAAAAATGCAAATACAAAATAAATTGAAAACTAACTTAATTTAATGCCACTTAAAAAGGAATAACTTACCATGAGCAAACAGAAATTATTATCCAGGCAAGCACCAAGGGTGCAGCATTCAGAAGCCTCCCCATAGCATCTTACCCTTAAAAAGACACAGGAGAAGCAAGCATCTAGGAGAGGAAAATTAAACATGCATTACAGCTAAAAGCCTTGCTAATATGTGAAAAATGACATCACTTTATCTTGGAAATAAAAATCTATCTAAAATCTCTGCTAGTGTTATACTCAGAGGAAAAATATGCTATTCCATATTAAATCTAAAAGTGAAATAATGTTATCTGAGGCCTGGGAGACAGCTCCATGTGGAAAGTGCTTGACACTAGAGGATAAAATTATGTATGTATGTATGTATGTATGTATGTATGTATGTATGTATCTATCTATCTATCTCTATCTATCTATCTATCTATCTATCTATCTATACACATACATGATAGATAATGACAGTAGAGAATAATGTATGTATGTATGTATATATGTATGTATGTATGTATGTATATGTATGTATGTATGTGTACATGTACATGATAGATAATGACACTATAAGGATGACTTCCATTTCCTTTAGACAGAAACAATTCTGGGTTAAAAATTTTGAGATGGGTGGGTGGTTCAATCCTTCAACTGTGGGTCGTGCCTATCTACTAGGGGTGATCTCTTTAGGTTCTATCTCTCTGCTGTTGGGCATTTCAGCTAATGTCATCTCCATTGGATCCTTGAAGCCTCCCACATTCCTGGTGTCTAAGAGTTTCTAGTGGTTTCCCCCATTCCTCATCTCACACTGCTGCATATTTCTATTCATTCTACTGGCCCTCTGGGCTTTTCTCCTGCCATACCTGATCCTGACCCTCCCTTATTTTCTCCTCCTCCCCTCTTCCACACAGGTCCCTTCCTTCCTCAGCCTCCTGTGATCATTTTGTTCCACTTCTCAGTGTGATTGAATCATCCACACATGGGCCTTCCTTCTTGTTAAGCTTCATTGGTCTTTGAGTTGTATCATGGATATTCTGAACTTTTTGGTAATATCTACTTATCAGTGAGAACACACTATGTATGTCCTTTTGGGTCTAGGATACCTCACTCAGGATGATATTTTCTAGTTCTATCCATATGCCTGCAAAATTAGTGATATCCTCATTTTAATAGCCATGTAGTATTCCATTGTGTAAATGCACCACATTTTCTGCATTCATTTTTCAGTTGAGGGATAGCTGGGTTGTTTTCAGCTTCTGGCTATTATAAGTAAGGCTGCTATGAACAGAGTGATGCATGTGTCCTTGTAATATGGTGGATCATCTTTTGGATATATGCCCAGGAGTAATATAGCTGTGTCTACAGGTAGAATCATTTCCAATTTTCTGTGGAACTGCCAGATTGATTTCCAAAGAGGCTGTACCAGTTTGCAATTCCAACAGCAGTGGAGGAGTGTTTTGTTTTTCCTCTAAATCCTCACCAGCATCTTCTGTCTCATGAATTTTTGATGTTTGCTGTTCTGATTGGTGTAAGGTGGAATCTCAGAGTCATTTTGATACTCATTTCCCTGATGACTAAGAATGTTGAACATTTCTTTAGGTGCTTCTTAGCCATTCAAGATTCTTCTGTTGAGGATTCTCTGTTCAGCTATGTACCCATTTTTTAATTGGGTTATTTGGTTTTCTGGAGTCTAACTTCTTGAGTTCTTTGTATATTTTGGATATTAGCCCTCTGTTCGGTGTATGGTTAGTAAAGATCTTTTCCCAATCCATAGATTGCCATTTTGTCCTATTGACAGTATTCTTTATTTTAGAGAAGGTTTTCAGTTTCATGAGGTCCCATTTACCAATTGTTGATATTAGAGACTGAACCATTGGTGTTCTGTTTAGGAAAATTTCTCTTGTATTCAAGGCTATTTCACACTTTCTCTTCTATTAGATTTAGTGTATCTGGTTTTATGTGAATGTCCTTGATATGCTTGGACTTGAGCTTTATACAGGGATGTAGAAATGGGTCAGTTTCATTCTTCTACATGCAGACTGCCAGTTAGACCTGCACCATTTGTTGAAGATGCTTTTTCCCCCCACTGTATGGTTTTGGCCTCTTTGTCAAAGATCAAGTGTCCATAGGTGTGTGAGTTTATTTCTGGATCTTCAATCCCATTTCATTGATCACCTTTCTGTCTCTATACCAATACCTTGCAGTTTTTATCACTATTGTTCTCTAGTACAACCTGAGGTCAAGGATGGTAATTCAACCAGACGATCTTTTATTGTTGAGAATTGTTTTTGCTATCTTGGGTTTTTTGTTATTGCATATGAAGTTGAGAATTCCCCTTTCTATCTCTATGAAGAGCTGAGTTGGAATTTTGATGGGGATTGCACTGAATCTGCAGATTGCTTTTGGTAAGATGGGCATTTTATCATGTTAATTCTATTGATCCATGAACATGAGAGCTCTTTTCATCTTCTGAGGTCTTCTTTGATTTCTTCTGGGATTTGAAATTTTTGTTACACAGATCTTTCACTTGCTTGGTTAGAGTTACACCAAGATATATTTTATATTATTTGTGACTATTGTGAAGGGTGTTGCTTTCCTAACTTCCTTCTCATTCCACTTATCCTTTGTATAGAAGAAGGCTACTGATCTATTTGAGTTAATTTTATATCCAGCCACTAAACAACAGGAAACACAGATACTCATGGAAGCTGAACAACTCTCTGCTCAATGATAACTTGTTCAGGAAAGAAATAAAAAAGAAATTAAAGACTTTCTAGAATTTAATGAAAATGAAGGCACAGCACACCCAAACTTGTAGGACACAATGAAAGCAGTGCTAAGAGGAAATTTCATAGCATTAACTGCCTTCATAAAGAAATTAGAGAGATCCTACACTAGCAACTTAATAGCAAATCTGAAAACACTAGAAAAAAAGGAACAAACACAGCCAAGAGGAGTAGAAGGTGGGAATAAACTCAAGACTGAAAATCAGCCAACTAGAAACAAAGAGAACTATACAAAGAATCAACAAAACTAAGAGCTAGTTCTTTGAGAAAATCAACAAGATAGATAAACCCTTATCCAAACTAACTAAAGGACACAGAGACAGTATTCAAATGAACAAAATCAGAAATTAAGAGACAACAGAAATTAAATAACAGAAACTGGAGAAATTCAAAAGATCATTAGATCTTACTATAAAAGTCTATAGTCAACAAAACTGGAAAATCTAGATGAAATTGATAATTTTTCTAGACAGATATCATGTACCAAAGTTAAATCAGGATCAGGTAAGCTATCTAAACAGATCCATAACCCTTACAGAAACAAAAAAGGCTAGGGCCAGATGGTTTTAGTGCAGAATTCTCTCGGACCTTCAAAAATGACCTAATACCAATACTCCTTAAACTATTCCCTAAAATCGAAACAGAAGAAACACTACCTAATTCACTGTATGAAACCACATTCATTATTCTGATACCTAAACCATACAAAGATGCAACAAAGAAAGAGAACATTAGACCAATTTCACTTATGAATATCATTACAAAAATACTCAATAAAATTCTCACAACAGAATCCAAGAGCACATCAAAATGATTATTCATCATGATCATTTAGGCTTCACCCCAGGGATACAGGGATGGTTCAATATACAGAAATCCATCCATGTCATCCACTATATAAGCAAACACAAAGATAAACTTCACATGATCATCTCATTAGATGCTGAAGAAACCTTTGACAAAAATACAACATCCCTTCATGTTTAAAGTCTTGGAGAGATCAGGAATTTAAGACACATATATAAACATAACAAACACAATAGACAGCAAACCAACAGCCAACGTCAAATTAAATGGAGAGAAACCTGAATCCTACTAAAATCAGAGACAAGACTACCCTCCTCCCCCGTTTAGTCAATATAGTACTGAAAATTCCAGCTAGAACAATTAGTTAACAAAAGGAGGTCAAAGAGATACAAAGTGAAAAGGAAGAAATCAAAGTATCACTATTTTTGGATGATATAATAGTATACATAAACAACCCCCAAAATTCTACCAGAGAACTCCTACAGCTGATAAACGACTTTTTCAGCTTTACTGCTGAGTCTGGATCGCTCTTCTCAGGAGAAACCCTGCTTCCTGTGGAGTTGTGCACAAGGCTAAAGTCAGAAGAGAAAGAAAAACTAAGTAAACTCTCAAGAGGGCAATGCAGTGGTGACATGTGGTCAGGGGTCAAAATGCCTGGGACTGTTTCAGTTATTAACTTGCACCAACGAGCCTAGAGATGTGGATCAGTTTGTAGAGTGTGTGCCATGCATGCACAAATCCCCAGTGTGTGCTAGGCATGCACAAATCCCCAGTGTGTGCTAGGCATGCACAAATCCCCAGTGTGTGCTAGGCATGCACAAATCCCCACTGGTTGTTCCCCAGCACTGCACTAACTGCTCATTGTGGCACATGCCCATCATCCCAGCACTCAGGATGCAGAGAGAGGCAGAAAGATCAGAATTTCAAAGTCACCCTTGGCTATATAGTGAACCCGAGGCTAGCCTGGGTTATGTGAGATCCTACCTCAGAAAAAACAAAATCTTTTAACTGAAACAAAATACTCCAACAAAAGTGAAGTCTCAGAAGCAGATCCAAGAATACAACAGAAATTAATGCAAGATCAATTTGACATTTTAAAACAGTAAAGGACAGGTTTTCAATGAATTTTATTGACATAGCTGGTTAAATGAAGGCAAGCTACGTCTCTGTCTCAACGAATGTCTTAAAGTAACTGAATTGTCCAAACAGTTAATGCTTAGAAGGAACTGTTGAAATAAGCTAGATAATCTTGTTTATATAATTTCAGGATAGGAGGAATTTCTAGATATAAGATTCAGAAACTGTAACTAAAAGAGCAGATGTCTACTGTAGATAGTGTCCCCAAGAAATGGTAGGAAATATGCACCCAGGTGGCCTCTCAATTTGATGGTTGCCTGAACTAGACCCACATAATGACATCACCAATTGACATGCAAGCATCACCACAGCTGACATTCATTCTAAAGCCAAGAAAAAAGTCAGGTTCAAAACTAAGTGTTCTAGTTAGGAGAGACGACAGAGGTTCTGGTTAGTCATCAAAATGATGGACTGGGTATTAGAACTATCTTGTACCTCACTGGTACAAACAGGAATAATTATGCTCTAATTGTATTTTGAGAGAAAAGTTTTATTTTAACAGGAAGGGTGATATGTAGGAGGAGCTAAGGGGGAAGGAGTACCAAGAGGAAGAGATGGAGTAAGGAGAGGAGAAGATAAAGGAGAGGAGAAGCAAGGTGATGAGAGAGAGAAAGAGGGGGGCATGGAGGCAGATGTTCACGTGACTCCACCAGTCAAAGAGAGTTTATATATCTAGGTTGTGTATTGGGTTACACTTCTGATTGAGCATTATCATACTTATAAAGCCTTTGATTAACATTTAAAAAATGTATAAAAGCAAAAAGGAAAAGGGGGCACAGGGTTTTCTAGGGAGGGAAAATGGGGAAAGGTGATGGAATCTGAAATGTAAATAAAACATCCAATAAAAAAAAAAGGAAAAAAAAAGCCTATTACCAGAGAAGCATGTAAACTATGTGACAATTGTTTATCATTAACATTAAGAGACTTACAACTTATTCTATATACTAATGTTCATAACAAAAAATTATTGAATCATAACTTTATTCTTGGGAATATATGGAGGTTATTTATTTTTAGTCTATACATTTTTCTTTCACGAATCAATATAATAAAACAGTTACTTCACAAAAAAAAGGAATAAAAACAACTTGGGGACTGAAGAGATGACTCAGTAGCTAACAGCAAAAACTGTTTTTGCGCAGTTTAGTTAGATTCCCATTGTCCCAGTGTTGAATATTATGACCACCTGTAACTCCATCTCCAGAGGATCTGATGCCCTCTTCTGGCTTCTGAGAGTACTCACACTCACATGTGATAGAACTACCTACACAGCACACACATGCACATAATTAAAATAAAACTAAAATAAACACTTGAAGAATATCACAGGTAGCTGAAAAAAAGGCATGTCTACAGTACTGGTGACAGGAAAGGGCAAACATCGTGAATAAAATTTAAGGAGTATTTTTGTTACTACAAACTATCTAGAATGAAAAAGGGTAAAGCAAACAGAAAAAGATCACACTTTAGCAATTTATGGATGATAAAATAAAAATGCTAATAGCAAGCACCTCGATTGTGTAAAGCAAATAATGAGATAACATGTTTCATCTATCACACTGGAAGGAGATAAAGCACAGCAGTACCTTGAACTGACACCGACACAGAAATCCTGTGCTCACATGCAGCTGCTATACCTCTGCTTCCAGCAGGTACCTTGTACTTGAGAATACCAGGCTAGTTGCAGAACGTTTGCCTGAGGCTATTATGATGGATCTATATGAGTAGTTATTGAAAGGATATTTCCCAAACCTTGCCTCAAGTAATGAATAAAATCATATAACTAAGCAAGATGCAATGGGGGAATTGAGAGACAATGTACAAACATATCAATATTCCTATTGTAAACAGAGTATTGAATATAGAACAGGGTGAGTTCATAGTAGATGCTTACATTTAAATCTGTTATAAGCTGTTTATATAAAATTAACTTCCTTTTTTGAAAACTTCATATACACATACTATATATATATATACATATATGTGTGTGTGTGTGTATGTGTATAGTATGTGTAATATATATATATACATATATATATATATGTATATATATATCATATAAACTCCCCAATTTCTACTCCAATTACTCCAGTGCCTTCAACACATTGCCTTTCCAACTTCATGTTGTCTCTTTTTCGTTTATAGTAAGACACTGAGTCTAATTAGTACTGTTCATATACTCATATATGTATAGACATGGGCCTTGTTCACTGGTCAATGACCCCCTCCACCTTGCAGCAGCCATCAGCAATCAACATCTCCTTAATTGGGGAGTAGTGAGGCTTGGAGACACTTCTAGCCCCATGCTAGATTTTTTTTCTTTTGGTTATTTTATTTATTTACATTTCAAATGTTATCCCCTTATCTGGTTTTCCCTCTGCAAACCCCTAGTCCATCCCCCTCCCCCTGTTTCTATTAAGGTGCTCTCCCACCCACCTACCCACTCCCACTTCACTGCCCTAGTATTCCTGTACATTGGGGCATCAAGCCTTCACAGGACCGAGTACCTCCTCTCCAATTGATGCCAGATTATTTAATTATTTAAATGGCATGATCTAGTTTGAGTCTAATGCAGCTGAGGCCTATCTGCGTAAGAATTACATTCGACTATTTTTGACCCATAGTGGCAATTTTATATGTTTTATTTCACTAATTAATTATTTTCTTTTAAATTATATATACACATACACTAACAAAAAATTTTAGGAAAATCTACAAATATTAAATGTCTATAGCAGATTGGCACATGGAATTCTTCCCCTAAAATATTTCTCTCTCTCTCTCTCTCTCTCTCTCTCTCTCTCTCTCTCTCTCTTTCTCTCTCTCTTTCTTTCTCTCTCCTTCTCTCTCTTCTTCTCTCTCCCTCCCTCCCTCCTACTCTCATTATATGTATGTATGTATATATTACATATAATATATATAATTATATATTACATATAATAATTATATATTATAATGATAATATATATGACATGCTTAGATTGAATAAAAGATATACTTATAAAGTAAAGAAGACTAATATAGCTGGACCTGATAGAATAGGCCTGTGATCCCAGCTATTCAGGAGGCAGAGATAGGAGTTTTTCAAGTCTAAGACTGGCCTGGATGTAAATTCAAGGCCTGCATGAGAAACCTAGTGACACCCACAACAAAGTAAAAAAGTAAACATCCGGCAAGGCGGGAGATGGCTTAGCCGCAGAGCATTTGCTTAACATGTGTGAGTACTTGGGTTCAGTGCCCCAGCCCAAGTAAAGAAAATATGTGGCAATATATTTATTTGCTTTTCCTACTCAAGACCCCATCATTGTTCACCTTCTAGAGTAAGACCTACCAAAAGCAGTGAATACCACTGGAAGGTGGGAGGCTACCCTGATTCCCAGCTCTAATGTCAGGCTCCAGGCTTGTGCATTGAGCTGATCTGTCCATGGAAGCAAGATGTCAAAAACTAATGTAAGAGCTGCCCAGATGCAAGTTTCTCATCTACACAACTATGGTCTCTGCCCATGCTTAGTGTCCAAAACCACATCTCTAAAGAGAAGTAAGCACAGTCCCACCTGTTGTCTCCCAGAGAAGGAAAACTGGCCTTCTAGAACAATGGTGTATCATAGATATTTTCAGGGTCAGAGGCGCTGGGAGGAGAGAGCAATATTTTTCTAAGAGTTAAGTCAAAAAGAAAAGCTCACTGAGTTATACAAAGGCCATCTTCTGACAGAAATTTCATAATCTACCTTCATAGACAGCTTTATTTTTGCAGGACTAAAGGAGGAATTTGAACACATACAGAGTTGTAAAAGGCACTGATGAGCAGTGTCTGGTACCTCTGGGCAGTGGCCTCAGCATCAGCTGGTACGTGACCCGTTCAGACATGCGGGCTTTAATCCAGACCCTAATCAGGTTTTTATTATTATGCTTTCTGGAGATCCACGTACTTGCTCAAGGCTAAGAAACTGTGATGGTTAATCTAGATGTCACCCTGATAGGTAGATTGTAACTTCAAAAGCTGAAAAAGAAAACACGTCTTTTCCAGTTACTTTTCTATTGCTGTGACAAAATACTATAACTGAGGCAACTTATAAAGGAAAACTTTTAATTTGGGGCTCATAGTTCCAGGTTAGAGTCCACCATTAACCATCACAGCGGGGAACATGGCAGCAGGCAGAAAGTCACGGCAATGGAGCAGTAATTGAAAGTTTTTATTTTGAGAAACAACCAAGAAACAAAGAAAGCTAAGTCAAAATGATGGGAGTCTTTGCAAACCTCCAAGCCCACCCCTGTGACACACCTTCTCTAACAAGGCCACACCCTCTAATCCTTCACAAACAGTTCTATCAACTGGCAACCGAGTATTCAAACATATGGAGACCATTCTCACCTCAACCACCACATCTTCCTTCTTTAGGTTGCTTTTGTCAGGCTTTTTTTTTGTCACAGCAATAATAAATATAACCAATGCAGGAGCATGGGTGTATTAGACAGAACATATTTAATTGCAGCTTTATAATAGGATAGAGACACTGATCATCTGTATATCAAAGTGGCATTACATAATGAAACAAAAACACCTGAGGAACCCACCAAAGGAGAGACATTATAGAGGAAAGACCAGGATCTTTTCCTCCATACCTACCACTCTCGTTCCCTCCCTCAAATTCTTTATTTCTCTCTGCTAGTCTTTCTTTCCCCTCCTTCATTTCTCCCTCTCACACATCCTATTGTCCACTCTCCTATACTTTTTCCCCCTCCCTAGTTTCTTCACCTTCTTCCCCCTTTCTTTCTTTTCTTTATCTACAGTCCCAGTCAGTAGGAATTAATTTCCTCCTGGTAGAAGTTTTTGCTTGATGCCTGCTTTTAGACATTTTTCCTAAATAACTATCAGCCCTTTAAACAGAGTTATCAACTCAACTCACATGAATTTCAAAGATGCCAGGCCTTCTGACTAAGGGTACACAGCAAGCCATGGAGCTGGCATTCAAATCCAAACCGCTTTGCTTTCCCAATGACCCTGATAGGAGAGTTACTGAGGAGGGAAATCCTTCATGAATCAGAGACAATTTAGTACTTCCTAAAACTTCCATAGCTAGATACTAAACACTTCCTGCCTGCTTCATACAAACATAGTCATCAGGCCTGTAAGATTTCTCTGTGGGATAAGTCATATCCAGCTAAGCTTCACATTGAGTTGGGATTCCCAGGCACCTCATGGTAAAAGAGAAACTGACTCCTGCATGCTGACCTGTGAACTTCCAAGCTCACTGTGACACATATAGCTACATACATGCATATTACACATTAAAAAAAAGCGCATGGTAAAAAATAATACATTTCTAGAGTTTCACTCTAGAAAAGTCTAGTGTAGCTTGAGGAAGCTAGGAAACTTCTGCCTCTTGAAAGATTCCTCGATATTATGCCTTGCACTTTCTTTAATGTAGCAATGCAGCTATGGGCATGGGGTGCATTGGAGATGCATGGATAAGCTTCTAGGTCTTTCCACCCATGACTCTGTCCATTACCAACAGCAGAAAGTGCACCTTAGGGTAAAATGTGCACTTTCAACCTAGATTCTTTCATCTCCAAATACAAAGATCACAGAATGGATCTCAGCTTCCAGAGTTTTCAATGAAATGAACCATCTAACCCACACCAGTCAACAGTTCTGTGCTACTTTTCTTAAAAATAAATAAATAAATAAATAAATAAATAAATAAATAAATAAGTGAGAAGGTTTATGCACTGCTATTCCCCCAGAGATATTGCAAGGCATTTTAAATACATAAACCATTTTTATCTCCTCTAGAGAAGCAGGAGGCGATTTGAATAATAACGACAACAAAAATACAAATGAAAGCAAACACATACAGGCAATTTCTCTAAGAAAACACACTCCAGGCGCCCGCCGACCCAGAGCAGACAAACAGAGTCGCTCTGGTTTTGCTCGTGTTCTTTCTT
The DNA here is from genome assembly GCA_030674055.1 of Rhabdomys pumilio. Lineage (NCBI taxonomy): Eukaryota > Metazoa > Chordata > Mammalia > Rodentia > Muridae > Rhabdomys > Rhabdomys pumilio. Next base: position 4,947,223 of record JANHMN010000025.1, read on the forward strand.
CTCGCAAAGCTCATTAAGCAGCAATTATACAGTGATCTGTAGGAAGAATAGCTGTGCCATTCGGATTCCGTGTGACTGCTGAGACGCTGCTGAAGAAACTCACAGAGGAAGAGTTGAAATTTTTTTGGACCGAGAGGCAGAACTTGTGTGCTGAAGTACACAAATCACTGTGCTCAAATACTGAACTACTGAACGGAAGGAAAACCCACTCATGCCTCATACATTTAAAGAGCAATGGTCCAATTCCTAAATAATCCCTACCTATGGCTCCTCTCATCATTTCAAAGAAAGTCTTTATCTCCGTGAGTACATCTTATCTCTTTCATTCATGTAGTTCAAGAATGATAATACAGTTGAGAATACGTTTTTATTGAAAACTAGGCAAAACAGGAACATTTTTAAAAGTAGACCTTTGTTGAATCCCAGTTCTATTCTCTTCTTACACTGAACTTGGACAAGTACATTAACTTCTCTCAGGAGGGAAGACTCTCAGCCTTTCTCAACTTTGTGCTTGAAGTTTCTTTCACAGATAATTTCTGTAAGGTTTTTTAATGTGCCACAAGGCGTTCATGTTGAAACAACTTAATAGACAAGATTCTTCCTTCTCCTAGTTCTCTTCTGAGTAGACAAATAGGAGGAAGACCCAGACCTGGCAAATTAGCATTTCCTGTAGAGGCTTCTACCGTTCAAGATGTTTTGTAGTTCTGAGGTTGTGGGCCACAAGCTGCAACGTCTTCAAAACATGATTGCTTGAGCTTACATAAGAATCTCTAAATTTAGTAGTTCTCTTGCTTTCTTCTGCTTAAGGAGATGTCTGCTTGTGCAGGTCTGGCTAAAAGTGTTTGTCTTGTCTTAATACATGTCTTGGGTTTACTTTTCCATTCCCTAAAAGGCCAAGATTCTTGGCTCCAGGATGCTGATAAAGTTAGGCACAGACTATATTTGCCAAAACTACACAAGTGGTCCACCCTGCCCTTGCACCTGTATCTCGTAGGATGGTAGCCTCTCTCTAATTCCAGCACTGGTAGCATTCACTGGCCAGGAACAGAACTTACTTTTACCACAAGCCCTTCCCTCCTCTTCCAGTCTGAAAGCTGACATGATATATTTCTGTTAAAACATTGCTGGTAAAAATTCTCATCTAGAAAATCTACTATCCTGTGGATACGCTGACTCACTCATGGGAAGAGGATAGAATTTTAGATTCAAAATTGGAATCCAAAATTTGTTTCTGTCTTGTCAGAGCACTGACTAACAGAATCTGTCTATCCCTGAAATCCATCATTGTATGTCTAAGCCCCAAATCATCTTTGCCACCAGTTCCCTGCTCTCTAATGAGCCCAGGGTCCAACTCTCCTAACTAAGGCATCTATTGTTGTGATAAACACAACAACCAAAAGCGACTTGGGGAAGAATGAGTTAGTTCAGTTTACAACTCTCATATTGAAATCTGTTACTAAGTGCAATCATGGCAGGATCCTGGAGGCAGGAACTGAAGCACAGAGTAAGAAGAAACATTGCTTACTGGCTTGTTTCTCATAGCTTGCTCAATTCGTTTGCTCTCTCACATACCCTAGGTCCACCTGCCCAGGGGTGGTACCAGCCACAGTGGGCCTTCTCATGTCAATCATCCATCAGTACGATAATGCTCCAAATACTTGCCCACAGGTGAGTCTTACAGAGGCATTTTCTCAACTGAGAATCCTCTTCCCCCATGATTCTAGCATGTGTCAAGTTGAAAAGAGTATAAACCAGGACACCAGCAGTGTGCAGTGTTGAGTTTGCTGTGGAAGTAACACTCTCTAGTCCCCTTATCCCAAGCTCTTAAACAGAGGGGTCAGGCCAGAGACTTCCTGGGGTTCTTTCAAATCCTACCATTCATATTATCAGTGAGTCTACTTGCTTTCATTTTCCGTGGACATTTTTTTAGGGGCTTTGAGCTATATTTTCATTTACTAGAATCTTTCCCTCCTATCTGTCTATTTAATTCAGTCTGTTAGCTAGATACTTGCTATTTCTATCATCTACTTGTTTGCTCACTTCATGTTGGCCTGAGCACTGCCAGGTAAATAAATCAAGAATAAATTGTGAGAGGTGGAGACATAGCTCAGTTGGTAGAGCTCCTACCTACCCTGCATTAGGCCCTGGATTTGATTCTCCAGCACCTTATAACCTAACTAACATTGTAGTATACATAAATGACCCTAAAATCCCCACCAAAAAACTCCTACAGCTGATAAAGACTTCCAAGGAAGTATTAGGAAATACCATGAAGGGTATTACATTGCCATGCTGGGCATCAAAACTGTACTCTTTATCATTAAATTGGTTATCACTACTCATCTGTGAAAGCTACATTATTTAAATTGTACTAACTGCTTATTTCTTTAGAAAATAATTTTTAATAATTATTTGAGGATTCATGCAATGTACTTTCACTACCTCCCCTTCTCCAACTCTCCTCATTTCCACTCACCAAGCAGTATCTGTTGAACGTCTTTGTTTGAAATCACCTATCAAATCCAGTTTGTACTATCTGTATTTGCATGGGTGTAAGGTCACTCACTGAGGATGATCAGCTTACCAGAGTCCATACTTTTAAAGAAACCTGCCTTTCCAGCCTCCAGAAGTCAGAATGGCTCCTTTGTTTAAGATGAAGCCTTGTGAGCCTGTCTCCTTCATATTGGAATGTTGAGTGATTTGACTTTGCACAGTAAACCACAGCTGCTATGAGATTCATGACTTCAGCAGTCATATCATGCATGTTTTGACCTGGCCATCCTCAATGTCTGGCTCTTTCATCCTTTTAATTCTCCCTTTCTTTCTCAATGATCTCTGAGCTGTAGAGTGTGAAGGCCCTTTCTAGTTAACAGCCCTTAGAATAAAAGAGGAAATGACCTATATAAGACTGATAGTGAACACTCTTGATATATCAATAAGGTATGTATATATGGGTATAATTATAGTCTTTTTTTTATACTTATATAAAAAGAGACTTTGTCATGACATGTTTTTGTAAGGTACTTGTTTGAATCCCCTTAAGGCAAATGCAATTTGACTCTGAACAGTCAAGGTAGTTTAGAGAGCTTTTACTGGTGCTTAAAAGATTAAACAGAATAGAACAGATTATAAAGGTCTCTACATGGCAAGCATGGTTTGATTTGGTGATTCGGAAAAGATATGTTAGACAGTATGTGTGACCCTAACACAGACTTTCTGTGTGGATCTCAATGCAACATACACAAAAAATTGATTCAGAGACATCTGTCTTTCTAAAAGTATGTTCAGAGTAGTATCTCCAAGATTCAGGCAAAGAACTAGCATTGTTGGGTGCCATCAATGGGTGTAAATTCATGTGCATGTCTATGGCGGTGTGTTGCGTTGTCTATAGAATTGACCAGACAGAGAAATGTTGTAATTTGGTCAGATAACAACCTCATGCTACTTCAGCTGGGTATTTAGAGCACAGTTATCTTTTGCAATATTTAAAAATACTTAGTATTCTAATTTACATTGTGAAAAGAATTTAGGAATTATGTCTGAGAACAGTGAGTTTGAATCATTTGACCAAGAGCTGATTTCTCCTTAGGTTAGGTGGCATGGTCCGTATCTCAGAAAAGCCCCATTCCATCTGATAATTACACCGAGTTTTACAAACAATAACAGATAGTCAAAGACACACAGGCCTGTTGGAAATGATGGAAAGAACAGACTGGTTCTAGCTTCCACTCTCCTAGAATCATGCTTAAGGCAGTTTTATTGGACATCTTGTTCTAAAATGATCTTGAATTTCCACTTTCCTATCACACAGGTATCAAATACAATTTCTACTTTATCCTAGATAGCTGTGTGAAACAACACCTTGCTATATGCTAAAATCCTGTATATTTTCTCCTCTTGACTGCATTCTCTTCCTCATTTTTATTGATTATACTTCTGTGCAGTCCATCACATCCAGAGACTCAAACATCCTATGCAAATGCCCTACCCTTAGATGACAACGCATCCCTTCCTATGGAAAGTGAGATGGTAACTAAACACATGCTGCCCTTTAGGATTATAATAGATTCATGATTCATGAAACTATTTTAAATGAATTTTGAAATATTATTTTAGCTATTAGGTGTGTGTGTGTGTGTGTGTGTGTGTGTGTGTGTGTGTGTGTGTGTATGAGATGTATGTAGTACCCAAGGAGGTCAAAAGAAAGCATCAGATCACCTGGACTGGGAGTTACAGGCAGTTGTGAGCAATCTGATATAGGTGCTGGGAACTGAACTCTAGTCCTCAGCAAGACCAGCAAGTAGTCTTAACAGATGAACCATCTATGCAGCTCACTCATGACAGTTTTTTTTTTAAATGTTCTTTGTCTGGGAATCTACACTCCTCAGAAAGAGATGTGGCCTGAAAGGTCTAGTTGCTTGTAACTGGGAACAGATGATGACGGAGGGCAGGTTATTCTCTACCCTTCCCCACAGGCTTGCAGTGGTTGGAATGCAAGTTGTTTCCCATGGGAACTTTGTTCTGTAAGTCGATTATGTAAAGATATGGCTTTATCTTACTATGACTTTATAGTACTATGAAGATTTCTAGAGATGCTGGATACTATTCTATACAATAAGGCTGTTAGAGGGAATCCCACCTGGGGTCCTTCAGTGGGGACACAGGCTAAGAACAAGGAGGTTAACCCCCAAAGACTTACAAAAGGCTATTTTAGAAACCCCTCTAGCAATTTTTCATTATCTCTTTGCAGAATTCCTTTGTAAACTTTATTTACTCCTGGTGAGTTGCTATTAGCCGGATGTCAATTGATTAATGAAAGAGCCTTCCTTGGTATCTTAATTACCAGTTATGAAATAAGCCCCAGTTAATAAAATAATGATTTGAAAATTATACAGATATTGCCGCTCACTCTTGGGCATTTGGAAAGAATCGTGCACTTTATTTCTTTAAAAGTTGGTGTTTAATGAACAATGGAAAAAAACAATTTAAAAGCTTTCTTCCTGATATCATTTAATTGTAAATTTTTAAAGTTTTTAAAAATATTTAATCACTTGAAAAAGCATCACTTAATGAAGGGAGGAGTAACAGAGCTAGCTAACAGGCAAGGAGAAAAAGAAGTAGGCAGCAACATAGCCTGATGACAGAAATATGAGGGTCATGGTCCACACTGCCCTGTATGCAGTGTGAGTCACATGGTCAATTGGCTGGCTGTGTGCATCCTAAGCAACAGAGACTAATTACTCAACAAGGAATGCAGCAACACTGGCCTATGAACCTATCAGGGAGAGCTGAAAGGTTGTCCACAGAAAGGAAAACCATGTCTCTAATTAACACATCAAAGCTATGTACCTATTAAATCAGAAATACACTCATTGCAAGGAACATTTGGTCTAACATATTGCTTCTTCTCTTAGAGGCAAAGGTAACCATCACCTTCAATACTGAAATCTTCTAACAAGACCCAGAGGCTTAGATCATTTTTATACTCTTTGCAGTTGCACTAGAAAGAAATGGTCTCTAGTGATTTGCCCAACTGCACAGCCAACCTGTGCGGCAGGTTGGAGACCATGTTTTTTCCTCTATGATGGTCCAAGTTCTGGAATGTGACGTCTGTTAAGGTTTGTGTCAAGTCTGAAATGTAAGGTATGACTGTTCCTAGTATTCTTTGATCTGCAGGTTACCTCTGCCACTCTTATGCACTAGAGACTAAAGAATAACCTGAGACAGAGTGCTATCTATTATGCTTGCCTGTGGTGGTACTGATAGTGACATACTTGGAGGTACACATGATGAAGATGAAGAAGAAGAAGAAGAAGATGATGATGATGGTGGTGGTGGTGGTGGTGGTGGTGATGATGATGATGGTGGTGGTGGTGGTGCTGCTGATGATGATGATTGCTGTTTGCTGAAGTTTCTCTGTGCTTCAAGTGCCACTCTCAGCACTTTGGAGACATTATTTGAGAACATTTTCAAAAATGTCTCAAGATATAAGCATGGTAGCTACCATCTTAGGGCAAACAAGGACTCCAGGGCACAGAGAACTCTGATGACTGTCATCTGAATTTGTAGAGTCCATATAGAGTCTAGCTTAAAATGCTGCTGTTTTATTAGAACAATTTTCTTTCTGTTGAAGTGAGCGATTTATTGCTGATGAGGATGTGAGAAAGAAAGCAAGGAAGCAAGGGCCTCTGTGCAATGCTGGTGGAGAGATGTAAATGAGGTTAGTCACTCTAAAAATCTCTCTAAAAATAAGATGGCTCTGTGAGTAAAATTCTTGCTGTGCAAGCACAATGACCAGAGTTTGTACATTTAGAACACATGTGACCTGTGCTCTGTAACATATCTCTAATCCCAGTTTACCTAAGAGATGAATGATAGAAACAAGAGAATCCTTGGAAGTTTTTGGGCCAGCTAGCCTGGTGTATGCCATGGCAAACAACACAAAAACCTTGTCTTAAACACACTGGAAGGTGAAGACTGACAGTCAAGGTATAGAGGGTTTTCCTCCAAGGTTGACATGTGTGCCATGGCTTACATTCATGAACATGCACATGTATGCACGCATACATCACATATGCACACACATATATATGCATACATGCACACATCAAACTTTAAAAATTAAGAAGGAACTAAAAATAGAACTATCATATGATCCAGGCATCTGATTATTGGATGTATTGCTGAAGCCTCTAAGTCAGAAAATCACACAGCTTCTCCTCCTCCCATCCCACCCCTGACTCTTTATGTCTCCATCTTCTTTCTCTTTTCATCTAGGCTATTGAGAGTCAGTGGCTGCTGAAGAAGGAAGAGCCATTATCCTTTGAGTGCTTGTCAAAGGGTAAGATGCCCATGCCCTACTGGGAGCCCCACATTCACGGGCAACACTCATTGGACTCAGGGAGTGACTTAATAGCAACAAAAGAGAAAGGCTTGAAGTTGAGAGGATACCAGGGTGGAGGCTTCAGAAGGAGTTGTAGAGAGTTACATGGATGGATATAATCAACACATGATATATGAATTTCTAAAGAAATTTCTAAAAACATTATTAAAATATAGAAGACAGTATAGAGTAATTCCCTGTACAAACTTTCCTAGTCACACACGCACACGCACGCGCACGCGCATGCGCACACACACACACACACACACACACACACACACACACGCACACAGGGGCAGAGAGAGAGAGAGAGAGAGAGAGAGAGAGAGAGAGAGAGAGAGAGAAAACAGTGAACATAAAGTCATTACTAGAACTGTAGAGAAAGCTCAGTGGTTTAAAACACTTGTTACTCTTGCAGAGGTACTGAGTTCTGTTTCTAGCACCCACATTGAGCCCTTTGCAGCTACCTGTAACTCTAACTTGATGAGTGCTGAACTCACATGCACATACCTACTCAGAGACAAATAACTACAAGTAAAGCATCTCAAAATACAAGCCAGTTACTCTTCCTTGCTCAGTGTCCTAAACCAGATATCATAGCTCTATTAACTCAGACCCATGATTTCAAAGTGATGATGATGATGATGATGATGATGATGATGATGATGATGAAAATATTCAAGACAAAAGAGATAATCTGGAATCAGGCCTGCATGAATAGAGAACATCTGGTTTATAGAGCCATAGGGTTCTGCCTGACAGAATCAACTTGAATGCTTTGAGGAAAGCCCATGACTGGTTCTTAAGCTGCCCTCTGACCTGTGAGCCACTCTTGCTTAACCCTTTTGGTGAGCCATCCCCAGGAAGTCAGATAGAGCCTGCCTCCCTCTTTTGCCTTCCCAGATCGTTAATTGGTTTATTAAGAAGAAATCACCTGGGATACAAAACTCCTTCCATCAGACTTAGCAATTGATACCTCAGGGTTATTAAAGAAAGCAAGCATCCCCTGAAGCATCCAACATTTATCATCATTTTACTTGGCAAGTGGGACTTGAAGGACCCAGCAACTCTCTGTTCTCTTCTCTAATAAGCTGTAGGGATGGCCAGGAGTATCCAGAGGAGGGAGTAATTAAATACATTGAGTGGCAAGACAACATTTTAGAAGGCTGGTGGAGACCAGAGAGTATCTCCATTGTTTAATTTCTGTTATCTAATCTAGTCTCCCTACTAGAGTTGAGCATTCCTGACTGGGATAAGGAATAGAAGGGAACTGGGAATTTGCATAATTTTTCCTCCAGATCCTCCTCATGAATGTCTCTGTGTGTTCTGTAGACACATCTTTTGGTCCTCTCAAGCCCCACTTGCCAGAGAAGCCGATCACTGTCAAGTCATAGCCAGGTGTCACATAGGCAGTCATGGAATGATAGAAAAACCTCCTAGACCAGAAATCAACATTTGCAGAAATTCCAGGATCTCAGACCAGCATCTTATAGCCCAGAGCAGGGGCATATGCTAGTTAAATAGCATTAAAGGTACCTGCTTCAATTCCTTTACATTCCATCATTTAAACTTTCCATAGGAAAGTTCATGCACTGATTTAATCCTTACATTTTATTTTATTTTATTTTTTTAGCAACAATGGAGAACTGAATCCAGTCTTCTGAGTCTGTTTGACAGCTTTCCGTTTTGCATTCTTCCTCTGTCAGTCAAGGGCATCTCATCCATCATACACGTGCTGGGCATTCAGCAGAGAGTATCTGTCTAGCTCTTATCCTTAACAATATGTAGGAAAATGAAGGGTAGGTACAAAGGACTTTGCTTTTAGTAACAACTCATATACATGCTCTGACTTGCTCAGGTAGACATGGTAGCTCACATATTTCTGAAGGAACAGACAACATTGTTAAATACTCATGTGTGACAGCCACCCTTCTGACCTCTTCTCTCGCCCCTTCACTTACTCACAAAATACCTACCTCTCTCTTATTCCCATTTTATAGATGAGGAAATCAAGGCATTGATCTTCAAGGCATTGTATGTATGCTTGAAAACAGCAGGCTCCTTGGGAGTATGTGCAAACAGATTTATCTATGAGTTGTCCTAAGTGATCTTGGAGATGGTTCTCTTGTGAGTGGTCTTCTCTATGATATTATGCTGACACCAGTCTAGGCTTCAGACAGGTGTTCCTAGTTCCTTTAGGAAGCCCCAAGGTCGAGTGACTGGGTAATTATGTCCATCAACACCAATGGAACATTTAATTGAGGTTCTACTCAGTGCCCAATTCATGTTCCCTGGCTGGCAGGACATGCACAGTCAAAGAAGCAAGGCTATGCCAAATTTAATGTCAATGAATTCAATAACATGGTAGCTCAGAAGTGGCTCATGTCCTGACTGTGGGGTCAAATACATTTCAAGCCATGGTATCTTGGACAAGTGATAGATCCTGAGGACATTAGTGCTTTCTGCTATACTGAACCTACGTTCACCAATAAATCTCTCATCCATACTAGGAAGAAAGAAAAAGAAAGAAGAAATAAAGGAAGGTCAGACGCTGCAATATTATGGAACTTGACCAAGGCCACACCGCTGTGGGATATACCTCAACTCTCCTCAGAACCTAGTCACAGCTTCACTTGGATAGTGATTCTCACGACAACAATTCATTGATAATTATTGATAATCAATCTGAATGTGGAACTGTGTGTCCCCATCCTCTTTGTTCTTGGAGGCTGTTGGTCACCAGCCTGAGGGGAGAAATGGGGCAGAGGCAGAGAGCAGGGTTTGGACAGTCTTGAGTATGGATGAAATGACCTCTAGAGACTGGTGCAGTTGAGACACATCTATTTTGTTTCCAGGATAGGGTGTATAAGGTCTGTTCTCTGGATATGCGTGCAAAGGAACAATTGGTCATAGCATCAAGCAAGTAGGAAAGGCTGATTGGTTATAGTCCAGGACCTAATTATCATGGGTTCAGGAAGCCAGAGTGGAACATGTCTACTGACTTATGCAGCCTTGTAGAGAGCTCTTTACAAGGTCAGTTATCAGACAAAACCAGACAAGATCAGCCACCTGTGTTCAGGGACACTCTCTAGACAAACACAGGAAGAGGCAGGGAAGCCCCACTGAGAAAGGGTATCCCCCATTTTGCTCCAAGCTCAGAAAACCATCCAATCATGGCAGTGGGGGAGGGGGACTGCTACCTAAATAGTGAGCTTCCCCAAAAGTATGTCTTGGTTTATATGTTAGAACACTTAGGTCCCCGGTCATTATTAAAGTTACAGAACAGCACAGCATCTTCAGCAGAAGGAAGGAAGCAGCAGAAGAAAGGGAAATATTAAAAGTATGCCTTCCTGAGCTCTGAAGTTATAGCTCATTTGTATCCTATTATTTATACTCAATTTTCCAGATTTTGTGTAATGAGCTTTCACTGTTCCTATCGTAACACAAATTAAGAATTATAGCTGTGGAAATACTGTATCTGCTTGCTCTCAAAACATGAACCCCCCTATACATGCCCAGCTGGGAACTCTAGAGACCAACCAGGGTAGAATGAAGGTCTCAACCCATGGACATCATTGAAATACACTCAGATATGAAGTGTATTTTATATTCTCTTGGTATCAAATAAACTAGAGAAGAAAGATGGCATGCAAGACCTATGTAGATGATCTAGGCTTTGAACTCCTGAAGCTCCTCCATCAGCATCCTATGTGCTAGGTATTTATAGGTATGAGCCTATACCACACTAGACTTGTAATGATAGATATGGAGAAACTGTTTCTTACAAACAATTCTAGTACAGAAAAGTGTGGCTCATGCCAGGAGGCTCAGGAGTTTAAGGTCAGCGTAAGATGCTTGAGACCATTTTAAATGCTGAAATAAAAGAAGGGAATACATTATTCTAAAGGAAAAAATAGGGAATATTGTGTGTGTAACTAAATAGGCTGAGAAGGGAGGGTCGAGATATTAAGGCCATCCTCAATGACATAAAGAGACCTGCAAGTGTATGTCCACATGTGTCTGCAGGTGCTCAGCCCGAGGACTGGTTCCCTTTTGTTACTCTGTCTTTCCTCCTGAAAAAGACCCCATCATTGTGTTATTTGCTATGATAAAACACCATGATGAAAGGCAGCAAGTTTGGAGTCAGGAGCAGGAAATGGAAATCCCACCTGGAAATGGGGCTAAGTTATGTAATCTCAACACAGGTGGCATTCTTCCTTCAACAATGCTAGAATTCTTAAACTTCCCTAAACACTGCCACTAACTGGGCACCAACTAACAGTACAAACACTAGAGCCTATGGGGGCGCATAGTGAGCCCCAGTGATCCTCTGTCTCCTCTTCATCTGATAGTGGTGGGGTTATAGGTACATGCGCACACCCCCATCCTGTGTCTTATGTGGGTGCTGGGGATCAGAGTGCACGTTTTCATGCTTTCCCAGAAAGCACTCTTACTCCAAGCCATCTCCCTAGCCCTTATTCACTTAAAAAATAAAAAGAAAGAGGAATAGGAGATTCTGAAAGTATTAATATTAGCATGAATTTATAGGGAGAAATAACAGGTTAAAATGTCCATCTCTGAAGGCCAGAAACATAAGACCTGGAGACTCACGGTTAGGTTATCTTCTAGATCCCCAGAGGATGTTTGCTCTCTGTGACCACATGCCTGCTATGTGGATTTATCTGTCTTCACTATTAGCACATAAGCTAATACGTTGTCCAAAGCATATCTTCAAAAGCAACATGCTTTTGACTGTGAAATCAAAGGAAGCTGGAAGAGGTGAATTATTACCTTCCAGAACTGCTGGAATCAAGTAAACAGCAAAGTTATTTAATGTCCTCCAGGTGTCCCAGGACAACCTTAGCAGGCTAACTTGGGAGGAGAGAGCTTGTGCTGGAAGATGACTGCGTGGGAGGAGCACAGCAGAGTGACTGCCAGTGGGATGTTGCTTGCAATAGACCACCAGGTACCAAGCCAGCCTCCTCATTGGCCGTTCACTCCTCTAGCAGAGGCTGTAGAAAGCTGGCTTCTATTCTGCTGCTTTGACACTGCCAGGTTGTTTCGGTTCCACCATGCTTTGTGTGTTGTCTCACTTGCTGACAAAGTGGAATCCCAGATGTCTAAACTGTTAATAAAGGAAAATTTACAGGATGTCCCATCTTTCCTCAAGCTCCTCCACTGAAGCATTCCTCCTGCCTCAGCTTAACAAGTAATCGGGACCTTAAGTGCACACCAATAAACCAAGTCTAGGCTCCATTTCTTTTTCTTTTATTTTTCTGTTAATTTAATCATATATATGTACATAAATAAATAAATCATATATATATGTACATATATATGATTATGTACATATATATGATTATATATATGTGTATGTGTGTGTGTGTTTGTCTGTGTATGTGTGTATGTATAATGTAATATGATCATATCCACTCTCATTCTCTTCCAGCTCTTCCACAGAGCACCCAGTACATCCTCCTCTCGACTTCATGTCTTCATTTAAATAATCCACTGAGTCCAATTAATGCTGTCTATATGGCATGGGTGTGTCCCATCCATTAGAACATGGACATCTAGTGGCCTTATCCTCAAATAAAAATGACTCTTCCTCTGTCTATGAGTTCAATTGCTATAAACGTCTCAGTAAGGGTTGTATCCTTCCCATGCCTGGGCTAGAATGTTAAGCAGACTGATCTTGTGCAGGGAATCCCAGCTGCTATGAGTTCGCGAATGGAATGAGCTTGCCATGTCTAGAAGAAATCATTCCACAGCTCTCTTCTTCATCCTTCTTACAAAATATCTTATTTATTTTTGTTTCAGCCTCGATGCTGGTACCATTTCCTCTAGGAGGCCAACTACCTGCAAAATCATATCACTTCTTTCTTGGTGCTAAATCTAGCAGATGTTTCTGTCTTTATGGCCCTCATCATTATTAGGGTCCATCTTGTTGAACTTTTCACTCACTTGTTTTCTGTCTCACACTGAATGCTAGCTTTGAGAAAGTTTGTTTCATCCATGGCTAGTGTACACACTAGTCTTGGAACACAGAAGGTGCTCCATAAATGCTCATGACAAACACAGAAAAAGGAGAGCATTTATCTTCTCTGTCTACTGCTTGCAAACATGCATATTGATTTGATTCTTTCTAGAAGCTTTAAAGACAATGCCATAGCTTCATTTGGAAAGTGAGGTAGCTTGCAGAAATGGAATATGAAAGAGAAGGCACACAGGTACCCAGGCTGTGTCAGAATTTACACATGACCCACCAAATCAGGCTGGCTCCACAGTTCACTCTTGTTCCCTTTCAACACAGCTTCCTTATATACCATTTTCCTGACAAGGTAAGCACTATAATTCATGTCTCTATTTCTGCTCATTTGAAAGTATCCAACAGACAGTGAGATCAATACTTGTGTGGCAGGGCTGTCTCCTTCACCCTCAATCTGTCTTGTGGTTCCTTTGCAATACTGTTTCCTTTGTTCTAAGCTAAGACTGTCACCTCCTAGCTGAGAGAAAACAGAGTTCAGGATGAAGACTGTTCCCCTTAGTACCTTACTATGGTCAAGCATCTATGGTCCATGATTATATGGACTCCAGCCTACAGCTAGAACATTTTCAATTAAAAACATTGTAGGGAATCAGATGCTCCAAAGAGTTTATCTGGTGCGCCTGTCAGCTGGTTACTACTTGGGATCTTAAATTGCTACAGGTAGTCTGAAGGTGCAGCATGATCTAGCCCCTGCCTGCTTCTCCACTCTATCTTTCCAGAAGCTTCTCTCACATATCTTCTACTAAGTCATTTCTGTATCTAACACCTTCTTGTTATGGTTTTCTGTCAACATACCCTCAAGTCCTTTTCTGACTGAGAAATATTGGTCCAGTCTTATCTTTAAGGATTTCTCTCAGACTGAATCTTTCTAGAAAGTTTTTTTTTTTATTAGCCACACTCTTCTACCCTGCTCTGGTACCTATTTATCTATGATCTATAATAACCAACATATTACGCATTTTTAGAATAATTACATTCCATTTTAGTGGCTAATAATTGGTATTTCTTTTTTTCTACCAGATCACCAGCAACTAAGGGATTAAATCTTTCTCATAACAGAAATAACAACAGAAGTACATATTTATGTATTTCTCCAATATGCTATATTCTTTATCAAAGCCACACACACAGATTATCTCTTTAATTTAATCAATAAACATATGAGCGAACTGAACACATTCATTTAGAGGCATTGTATAAGCACTTAATACTGAGACATACATGCTGGCACTCTATAACCCCAGCACTCAGAAGGCTGAAATGGGAGGATCAATATGTATGAGTTTGATGCTGATTTTGGCTACAGAGTCAGTTCAAAGCCAATATGGGGTACATAGTCAAAACTTGTTTCAGAAAGCTATTGAATTTACAAGGTATTCTACCTACTCAGGGTGACTTCTGAACATGCCCAGAAGTGAATCTCATTACCTAATCAATTGCATCTTTCTTCAGACTGCTGAACACAGCCATGTCCCCAAACCCATTATATTTAGTCTTGATACTTGTCTCACGCAGTCTGAGAGGTGAATATGCTTTCTGTGTGTATAATTATACCCCAAACTTCCTAATTTGTATCATAGACCCTCAAGATAAACAACTACAGACAACTTATCTAATTTGAGTATCTGTATCTATACAGTGATTTTTGATAGTCTTCTTATGCAACTCAGCAAAATATTTAATAAGAAAGTCAATCTTCTGGAGTTCAGCTCTGGACTCTGGCCTCCTTGGTTTTAGGCTCAGGGTTACTTGCCAGTCGATGTGTAACTTTGGAGGCAACTCTTAAACCTCGATTTCTCTCTCTGTAAAATAAGCATGTCAACCCCTAGTCCCACAGACCAGCAGAGCTCCTGATTTATTTTAAAGGTTTGAAATATATTAACTACTAATATAAGGGACTATAAAAGAGAAAGTAAGCCCTCGATTTTGCAAATTGTGAAAGAAGCCAAGAAAGGAGAAAGTATTGATCTAGAAAAGCCTAAACTATCAATCTTCTTTTACCTCCTTCATTTTTCTTGAGGGTTCTTTAAAATGTTGTTTGCTATGAGATTATAATTTTTGAAAGATCATTATTACAGGAAGGCTTCATGGCCAGTGAAATTTTTCTATAGCTCCCTTTGAGGTAGAGAATGGGAAGGATATTCAAGAAGCAGAAAGAAGGAGAAAACAAAGAGGAGACGACCACGATGAATAATTTTAGACATGGAATTACTTAGCTTGCAAACCCAGGACTCTGGAAAAGAAAATAGATTAGTTACAAGAAATCGCTATTTGCTAGGAGAAAACTCAGGATTTTGTTCCCCGAATCCAGAGGTTGCTGAGCCTTCTGTTGCTAAGATTCATTGAAAATGCAAAATGAGAAGAGAACAAAATCATTTCTATTTGCCAAAATATTTCTCATCTCACCAAAGACAAACTGTTGCTAGACACAGAAACCAAGCTGAACAAATTTCCTTCTTAAAGATCAAAGGCCATATGAATCTGCGGGTGTCCTCTGACTAAAATTTACAAGTCTTTAGAGGACTGGAATTAGCAGTTATGAAGAGTCTCAACCACCAGTTATTGTTTGTCACGTCTGTATTCTTTGGGCTCTCTTTCTATCTCAGGCATTCATTTTTACCCCTTCGAGGACACTCATGTTTAGTCAAAGCTTCCAGCAGAGAAGCTTTTTTTTACATCCAAGATGAAAAAGAACCTTATATTCATGGTCTTTCCTCAAAATTCTAATCTTCCTATTGTGGCATCAGTAACTCCACTGTGAGGAGCTTGACATTAGCCTGTGTCTCAAATGGAGAAAGTAAGCTACACACAAAAGACTCTTAGGACTTCAAGACTCGTAGGACTTTAACAGGTTTGTTGATAGATAAAGGAAGAATCCATACAACATCACTGAGGGGAGATCCCACACTGGAGTTCTTTCTCACTGAGCATGGGCGCACACATACACACACACATACACACACACACACACACACACACACACACACACACACACTAGTCTAGAAAGACTAAATTTCGATAAACTTATGACTAAGATAAACTTGTCTAAATGCAAGATTTCTAGATGAGATTGTGGGGAAATGTATTTTCTCTTATCTTCCAGCACACTCTGGTCAGCTATGTATTCTATACCTTGGGGAAGACAGAATTTGTGAGCTGTTAGGATCTGACTGTCTCCATAACAAAGCTTGATTTGGGAACCTCTTGCTCAGATGTGACCGTGGACAAGCTTTCTTCTACTATCAAGTGGGCACCTTGACACAGAAGAAACAACTGCATGAAATGGAAATGTTGTACAGAGAAAGTGGAGACTCAGTCAGATAAGCAATATAACTGCAGCTCAACATATCTGATGCAAGACTGGATTTGTCCAGAGTCAAGCAGGAGGACTTAGAATTGGAAATTGTAGAAAACAAAGAGAGCTGAAGAGTAGCAGTCTGAGCAGGACTGTAGTGAGAGGAAGGAGCAGAATAAGGAGTTCTTCATCCATAAAATAAAAAGACGTGAATTTGAGATTTTACTCTGAAAGTAATTTCCTGCCAGCATTTGGGGACTTTATTTTCTTTCTCTCAAATCTCTTACCAATAACTGGAATAGTGAGCAGAGAGTCTCCCTGACTGCCAGTTTCCAAGAAAAGCCCACATTCCCACCAAAGACATGCTATCCCATGAGATGATAATCCAACCTCACTGTGAACAGCCCTCTTGATGTTCTGATCCATGGAGGGAAGCTCTCTCCCTGAAGCTTAGACCACAACTTCATCAATTCTATGCCCTCCTCGGAGTTTTGCAGAGCCTCAAATTTGGAAGAACCCAGTGACTCATAGTGTGACTCAGCTCACTGGTCAATCACAAAGTGAGTGAGTGTGGCTTGCTGGTGACATGAGGAGTTGTTTAAAGTCGGAATGGTTTCAGATTTTCTGTTCTTTTCTCATCTAACCTTCCTTCTAAAGGGGTTATAAACTATTCTGGCTGAAGCTGATTCCTTTTATCAAGGCTCCAGCAGATGAAAGGCAAAGAGCAGACATGGGGACAATGAAATTTGGGCAGTTCTATTCTTTCTCTCTGCAAAAGTAGGAAGACATTCTAGCCCAAAGATGATCGAAAAGGGCATGCCAGGCCAGCCTCTTTGTGCCTTGTGTTTATAATATAAGACTTTCTTGGGAAGTTCTGCTCAACAAAAATGTCATGGGTGTCACATACCCATGTACCCAAGCCACATAGATAACTTTACATTTTCTAGTAACCATATTATAAAGAAATAGGAGAAGGTAATGGGCACTTTTATGTAGTTCACCTTTATGTAGGCATGACTCAGGGGGAGAGATAGAACCTGAAATATTTTGAAATATTTTTTAGGATTATTAGAATTATTTGAGAAGGATTTTTGCCTTCTTTTGTCTTCCTGCCTGTGTTTGTGTGTGCAGTGAAGCCCCTGTATATGTGTGCACATGTGTGAAGGTCAGCTGTCTTTCATAAGGAGCTGTCCACCTTGATTTTGAAACAGGATCCCTCACTGGTCTGGAACTTACCAAAGAGGCTATGCTGGCTGTCCAGTGAGCCCTATGGATCTGCCTGCCTCTGCGTCTCAAGCTCTGGGATTATAAGCACACACCACAATGCCTAGAATTTTTAATGTGAATTATAAAGAATGAACTCAGGCCATTTTACCCACAAAGCAAGCACTCATAAACTGCCATCTCTGGGTCCTATGTTATTTTTTTCTAAGTCTACAATATCAACACCTATTTTAGATCGATGATACATCTCAATTGAGATCTTCTGTCACCCAAATGGACAAGTGAGTAGGTGGCCACTACACTGGACCAGCAAGCTCTAGACCTGATCTGCACCTGTTTGTTCAAAATATGATTTATTAGCTAGCCACAGAGTGGCTTTTGCTGCAATAATAAAATATTAATAGAGTTGTATATCAGTAAGTGTTTGCTGTGTTGGAGATGAAAAGCATATATTTATAAAGCTTTTATGATTCTTTTAAGTGTTTGGAGAGTGAAAATGAAATAAGATAAGAGGAAGATATTAGAGCATATGAAAGACATGGATGTTATCAATGAAAATATCCTGGATAATTTATAACCTAATAGAGGTGACGAATGTTTTCAAAGACTTTACCTATCAATGCGAAACAGTATGTATATAAATAGCAACATGAAAGGAAACAGCTGGTATACTCTATAGAAATTAAAGAGACAACTTTCTCCCTCTCAGATAGTAAAATATTATAAAGAATGCTTATTGTAGGCATGGCTGGGGGGGGGTAGGGATTTAACCTGAATTCTGCTTTACTTTCCTTTCTGTAGTGTAATAACACATTCTAATTGAAAGCAACTTAGAGAAGGAAAAGCCCACAGTCCTCACTGATTGAAGCCAAGACAGAAAGTCAGGGTAGAAAAATGAAGGCTTGCTATGCCATGCAGTATTATCTCTGCCCAGGGAACTTACCCACAGCCAAGGAAACATGGAGGAAGTATAGATGCTGCTGCTTTTTGCATAGCTCTCAGACTTATGCTCAGCTAGCTCTCGAATGCAGACCATTTGCCTAGGGAATAGTACTTCCCACAGTGGATTGATCCCCTTCTACATCAATTAATAAGACAATCATCTTCCACAGGCCAACCTGACCTGGGCAGTTCCTCACTTGAGGCTTTCCTTTCCCTACTCCAGGATATATGAAGCAGTTAATTAATGCTTACCAGAATACACTCCAGTATACTGCTAGAAATTAAAAAAAAAGTGATTTCATAGTCATGAGAAATATATATCTCATATCATTAAAAGGGATATTATCCATTCTAGCTACTTTAATTCTTTATCTTGGGGAAATTGCTCAGGATGGTTGTAAAAGTGATCATATGAAGATACTTTCTTCCCTGACACAAGAGTGTTAAAGAATTGGAATTGACCCAAATATCCACTAAGAGGCAGGAATGAAAGGAACTATGATTCCATCTGGATGGCCAGGCATGTACAGAGCACTGTTGTGAAGCCATTTAATTGCAAATAGAATTTTCCATTTATTACACACATGACCTAGTTCATAAAAATGTTAATACTGAAGAGCAATACAGATCTAATAGCATTCAAAGCACCCACCCAGGTCTGGGGAGGTGAGTCAATGAGTAAAATTCTTCCCATACAAGAAGGGGACCTGTGTTAGAGCTCCAATACCATTGTAATTAGCTAGGTAGGGCAGCATGTGTCTGTCTTCCTGTTTCTGGGGAGAAAGACACAAGAAGGTGTAAAGCTTCAAGGTTAATGAAAGACCAGTCTTAGCAATAATGTGGGTAGCGATTGAGGAGGGCAGCAAATGTCAAGTTTTGGCCTCTGAATTCACAGGTGCCTGTGCACACAGAGACACATACACAGTGAGAATGAGGCACACATGCAAAACAGAGCATTTATAGAACTTGTGTTCATTTTGCTTTTTGGAAAACATTATTTTAATAGGAAGCACATGTTGTTTAATTAATAATTAAAGTAAGTAATACTTTTCTTTACATTTTGATTACAATAGAAACAGAAACAGAAGGATTCCCAAAGGGTTACTATGGAGCCATAGATTTCCTTCTAGGTGGAACATTAGAAAGAAAATACAAGGGATTCATTCTTTAGTCAAAATTGTTCTATTTTCTTTTGATTTGTTATCTAGACAATGTCTTCATTTCAAGCCTTCATCTTTTTTCTTTTGCTTGGAATTTAGAAGGAACATACACACACACACACACACACACACACACACACACACACACAGAGAGAGAGAGAGAGAGAGAGAGAGAGAGAGAGAGAGAGAGAGAGCTGTAAACTGATTTCCAATCTGACATGTTTATAGATTACAACCTTCACCTAGGGATGTGTGCGAGCTTACCTGACAAGTGTGAAGCCTAAAAAGCTCAAGGGGCAAAAGGGAAGTGGTGGGCTGGGAACATGTGCAACAGCAAAGCTATTAAAACATCAAATCAGCTCAGTGAAAGGTCAGCTGAGGATGTGTCACATAAAGAACAGAACACAGAGCATGCCTTTCCATGGGGAACATGGCATAGTTATCTCTCGGCTCTCAGAGAAAGACACACTGTGATTGCACAGGGCTCTGAGTATTTCCTCCCCCATAAACCTGTAAAATGAAAACTCACCCCTAACCAGAGTTAAACTAAATAGCTAAACCATAGTCATAATGCTGTTATTAAGATGTGGGATATATAAAGAGATGGAGTTTATCAACTTCAGATATTGTAACAAAACATCCAAGATCTCATGAAGAAAACTGGCTTGTTTGGTCTCCAGTACAAGATCAGGTGTACACAGCTTTGAAATTTGGCAGGGACGGCATGGCATGATGGGAATATAAAACAGATGAAAATGCCTGTCTTATGAGCCAGAAAGCAAATAACAAAGACAGGAAGAGACTAGCATCACCTAATGCCCTTCAAGGCTATAGTCCAATGACTTAAGGTTCTCTCATGAAGTATCACTTCATAAGACTCCACCCCTTTACCCTTTGCAGTACCACCCTGGGACCAAGCCTGTAACATTTGGCCTTTATCTACCTCAGAGCAAAGATGACCCAAGCAAACCAGTGTCCCCTGTTTACCATCTAATGACACAGAGTGAGGGATCCCACAAGACTTCAAATCTGGAACACCTTAAACTTCCCAACACAGTTTTGATTTTATAAGAAACCAACTTTGTCGTGATTTTGTTATAGCAGCAAACAGACACTAAGACAGAGGATCTTTTTATGTGAGGTATCTCCCCACCCTTTCCCTCTTTCTTCCCTTCTCACTTTCTATAGCAAACATCACACGTACAAATGATCCTATCAATTCACACTCAGGCTGCAACCATAGTTACCTCTCACCTGTCTTCCCCTGGGTCCATCTAAAGTGTCAAGCCCCTTCCTCCACATTGTCAAGTGATCCAAAGCACTTTCTAAGAAGCTATCCCACCACCCCTACATGTTCTATCTTCTGTTTTGTTTTTTTGTTTTGTTTACACACCCTTAATTTCCAATGTGATTGTACACCTTGAGTTCTCCTTGGACTATGTCACAGGATGCCTTAGAGATAAGGATTCAGAAGAACAACCTGGAGCTCATAGTCTCAAGACAGACAACACTCTTGGACTGAGTGCCAACTGCCTCTCCTTAGTAAGCCTTTCTCACTTTCCCCCTTCTTCTCTCTGGCCCTGCTCCTTATGCTTCATTCATGTTTTTTCTCCTTTGTTACTGCAGAGACAGAATCTGCAAGCATGGTACACCTGGAAGCTCTTTCTCTTGTGTGACTTTTCCTAGGAGGATATGAACATCCACACTTGGATCAGGCATCACTTGCAAAACAGAGAAAGGACCCCACCTGAGCATAGCTCACTGAACTGATGGGTTTATTGGAGACATTTCCAAGAACATGGATGGCTCAAAGGTATCTACACCACCAAAGAAGCCACTCCAACGTGGGTGATGACTTGATAACACTGTAGCTGGCAAGTCACACAGACATCTCCATCATTGAAAACCAAGTAACTGCTTACTAATTTTACATATGGAAGTGGAGGCTGGTATGGATCTTATACACTTATACATTCCCTGAACCTATTGAGTTGTACCTTTACTGAGGTTGGGACTGATAGTGATGCTTCAGTGTAGAAGTGGAGTGTTGGTTCTCCTAAGGCAAAGTCACACAGTATAACTGAACTGATTTCCCTTCTCATTCAATACCTCTGTACACCCTCAACATACGTTCTTTGTTCCATCTCCCACATCTTGTCTTCATATCATTTAATGTTTTATATATTTAATATACATTTGCATATGATATAAATCTATGAGTATGTCTGCCCTGCAGTTCTGTTGGTGCACTGTAGGCATGCTTGTGCTTATAGGGACAAGAAGAGAAGAAGAGAATATTCAATTGCCTACAACTGTATTAAGGGTGGGGTGGGACAACATTTGAGTGCTATGAATTGAACCTCGGTCCTTCACAGAGCACCAAGTGCTCCATACCACAGAGGCATCTTCTGGTTCTTCTTGGCTTCATGTTACTAAAGTGAGCCTCAAGATACTTTTTAAGTATTTCTTTTCATTTGTTTGTATGTGTAGCTGCCCAGCAGCCACGGATGAACTGGGTTCACTTGATAGGAGGGCTGGAAATTTCAAGGAGATGGAGGGGCAAGAGAAGTATGGAGCCAAGACAAAGGTTTCAGATCAAGGCTCAAAGTTTAATATTCAGCACTTTGTATATATAGGGAAAGTCCACTGAACACATCCTTTGTTTCAGCTGGATTTTTGTCACAAGGCAAGTTCAGCAGGCAGTCTATTCTTCGAAGTTCCTATAGGAAGTTGTGCATGCAGCTAGGGCAGATAACTCCACCTATTGTGTGGCAAGGTCTATTGTGGTAAATCAAGATCTTTCCAGCCTGCTCAAAGATGGGAAAGAGCACATATATGTGCTGCTTACACCTATCCATCTGCATGGGTGTGCCAGAAGAGGGCATCAGGTATCCTCCATACACTCTCTACCTTTGAGGCAGGGTCTTTCTCTCTAAATCTGGGAATTGCATCCTGGCTAGACTAAAAACCAGCAAAGTCTAAGGATCCACCTAGCTTTGCCTTGTTGAGCTGGCATTCCACATGTTTACAAGGTCACTTGTCTTTTTTCTATGTAGGTACTGGGATCTGAACTCTGGTCCCCGTGATTGTGGAGCAAGTTCTTTTAACCACTAAGCCATCTCTTCAGGCCTGAGACACTAGCGCTGTTCTCCTCTACCCTTTGGATTTTCCTGATGGATTGTCAAAACATATTAGATTCATAAAAAAGCATCTGCATATTTTATTTGGCCACTGTGAGTTACAGTGTTTGTGTGTTCTTCTCTTGGTAAGTTGTTTGCACATAATTCTGTTCCAGAGAAGAGCCCATGGTGCTTAAAGATGCTTTGACTGTGGAATCTGTATGCATACTGAGGGACAACTGTTTTTCCAGTCATACATACATATCCAGGAAGCAAAGAGCATCCGGTAGAGAAGGAGATCTATGCATGATAGACAGCTTGGCTGGGTGGTTGCCAGGCAGCCACTCAAGCACCAGGCAGTGAGCAGCTTCTTTAGAGCAGGAAGGATTGTTTTGAGAGTTACCATGCCTCTTTTCAAATAAATTATTTGCTATGATTGCAAGGGAGTGTTGATTATCTACCTCTCTGATAGAAATTAAGCTTCATTCTTGGTCCATGTGTAGTCATCTTTCCAAGCCCCTTGACCTGTTGAAGAGCCTTGCTCATTGCCATCAACAGAGATAAGATGTTCTCCTGAGAAATGGACTCAATCAGTGTTCTCAGAACAAATGGAACATGTGAGCTGACAGCAAAGCCCTTAAAACTGCTAATTTGTGTCCCAATGATTGCTTCATTTGATGGTTTCCACTAAACTGTCACTTCACCACCCTGTAAGAGGGGCTACCACCAGTAAATACATGTATTATTCTAGCCTCTGACTCATGAGAAAGAAAGCCTAGGTTGCTATGCAGGAGCAAAGAGATGAAAAGTAATCTATACTCATCCATCCTCTTCCAGAGGTTGACATGGGGATAACATTCAGCCCTATAGTATTCCATGTTCATCCCCTCGACCACATTACCAAGTGAGCATATGTCCTCATTTCAGATCACAAAGGTTACAAAGCCACAAATTTGTCTTTGTATGGGCCAGGGTGGCATTGTCTACTGTCATGAATCGTGAGTCAAATGGGTCCCATTACCTGATTTTATAAGGTGACTTTTCTGGTTGCACAGCCATGCCTCCTTGTATATAGGCTGGCTATAGTTTCTTTGTACTGGGAATATATAGGATAAGCTATGGCAGTGAGTTCTTGCCTTTAAAGCTTGCAGGCCCCAGGTTCTGCTGCCACTCTTTATAGAATAAAATGTTAGTGGCTTCTTGAATTAGGAATGGTACCAAAGACAGGTTATTCCCTTTACAGAACACTGAGAGACAGCTGATAACAGAAATGAATGGACATACAGGACAATTCCTAACAAGCTCTTTTGATGTTGTAAAAAGGTTAACTTAGAATGTCCAGATTTCCAGTCTCTGACTTGGGTCTCTCACGACCATAGAGATGGTCACTCAATCCAATACACATGGATTGGTGCTGCCTTGACTGGTGTTCTTTTGCCTTAGGACTAGCCCTGGGTATTTGCTACTTTTCTGATGAAACTGGAATTTGCTGGCAACCCAATTTATCCATCCATCTTTGCTTCTCTGTATGCCCCATGTGCCTGTCTGAGCAAGTGGTGAGTCACACAAGATCAATGTCTACAGGGACCCGGCCACACATCATTCACTTGGGACTCTTTCCAGCAGTCTTCATCTGAGCCAGAGAGCCCAAGCTGAGCCAGAGGCCTCTGCTTCTAGCACACTCACTGGGCTGACAGCAAGGGGGCAGCGAGAAGAGGCTGCCAGCTATGTGACCTTTAGTTAATTGAACAACAGATCTCTGTAGCTTTCCAGACACTGTGGGGAAAGAAAATAGAAGTGATATATCATGCCAATAAATATTTTCTGATTTACCCCATCAAGTAAGATATGTGTGTGTGATTATGGAATGTTGGAGAAGTGTGCACAGATAAAAGTAAAAGACAGAATAAAAAAAAAAACAGAAAGAAAGGAAAAAGCTAAATTCCTGAACAATTCCCATGAAGGAGGATCAAGAACAATTCAAGGTTTTAATAACAGACAAGTGGCCATAATATCTGTTTTGTAAGCCTCACCATATCCTTGTATGAGTTTAAATTAGTATACTATGTCATGCTCATGGGTACTAAATATGAACAATTATAATGATAGTTTTGAAGGTGCTGAAAAGATACTACCAGTTGAAGTCACAGCCAGAGCACCACAACTTATGGTTTTAGCTAGTGTTTGTTTGCATGGTGTGGAGCTGGAGTAGGCACCTGAAAACAGCTGCTCAGAGACAAAACTCCGTGCTAATAACATTTTATAGAGATCTTCCCAATGCTACTCATCAATAATTTAATCCAATAATTTCTCATGCATGCAGCTCCTAGCTGGAATTTTATAACGTTTCATTTTCCTTGTGGACTTGTGTATAACAAATAAGCTTAAATCCTGCAGTGTGTAGAATAACATGAGATAGGCAAGGGAGAAGAGGGAGGCTAGACCCTGCTCCAAAGTATTTGGGATCCTGCCTCTTCTTCATTTATCTTGACTCTGCATTATCAACTAGGAATTCTCAAAGGCCAAGGACAGAGGAGAGAGGTAAGATGAGAAGGTGAGCAAGTCAACACCTCCAGAAAGATTTGTCTTCCAATGATCTTTCTTAATCTAAAATTGCCCAAGATAAATGTGTTGGAATAGAATACGCCATACATATGCTGACCATGAGACACTAGGAATCCTGGCAATAGAGCCTGTGGACCACCATCTTAATTCCCTGAGATATGCTACACACATCAAATCTGAAAACCAGGAAAACACATCCTCAGCTTTGGTTCTTAGGTTGGAAGTCCCAGACTCTTCCTATTCTGTTCTCCATCTACCCTATAGCAATGGACACCAGATATATTTCACCAGATATATTTCAGTTGAGGCAGGGTCAGATGTACCTTTCTGGACCAGATTCTATGTCTGTAGAAAAAGGTGTTAAATATAAACCATTTCCAAATACCCTTTGAGATAATTCTGCCACAGATATACACAATAGCTCAGCAAAACTTATGTGTTCTCTCACCTGCTTTTTGTCCCCAGGATCAGAGAATTGAGTTGCTTGCATCTCCCATTATAATTCTAGGAAGAACTTGATAATGTCCTATCTCCGGGGTTTACTACATCAACTCAATTTTCTTAACTATTATAAAATGAGATAGTTTAAATAAATATATACAACCAAGCTTATTTCTTTCCTGCCTATGGTCCATCTGATCTCCCATGACTTTAGGATCTAGTCCCTAGGTCTCTACCTGCTTTCCAAGATCCTCCTCAAGTTTCTCATGTTATTGCTTTGATTTCTCCTTTTTATAGTTATATCACTCTTTTCCTGTGTTCCAACAACCTTATTTAAAGATCTGAATTCCTGACTCTTCATATCATGTCATTAGGTCATGACCTTTATTACCATGATTCACTAGCAATATCCACACTCACTACACCACAAACCTTTGTTAGACAAGGCCACATCCACTTACGCCTAATGTCGACACATCATCCACCTTCAGGTATTGTCAAAGTTAGCTTTAACTGTTTGTTAACCAAAGCCAACCTAGAACCACCTGGGAAGAATGTCACAATGAGATGTTGCTTACATTGGAGTGGCCTGTAGATGTGTCTGTGGACAGTTGTCTTAAGTTAACTCATGCGGGAAGACTCTGTCCTCTGTGGGTGGTAACATTCCCCAGGAAGGATATTCTGAATTACATGAAAGTGGAAAATTGGAGCTGAGTTCAAGCAAGTGAGCATGCATGTCTTCAGCTCTCATTTCTCGTGACTGTCGGTGTGATGTGACCATCTGTCTCTACACTCCTGTTTTTGCTGCTTTCAGAAATAATGGACTAACTGGACGTGGAGCTGCTAGCTAAAATAAACGCTTTCTCCCCTGAGTTGTTTTTTCATGGTGTTTTATCAAAGCAGCATAGAGAAACTAGGATATCTATTCTTAAACCTTTTTTATATAGGTGACAAACTATAAGGCAGAGGCTGGAATATAAGATTTATATGGGAGTATATAGTATAGAGGTGTGGGGTGAGCAGTCAGAGCCCAAGTCTTGGTCTCCAGCCCCTTGGTAAAATGTAATATAAGCTAAAATTTCATGTTAATTTTTACCTTGAGAAGACTTCTCCTCTCTGTGCTTTGCATATGAAAGACTAAACTCAAGCGTTGTGAGCATGTCCCATCCATGCTTCAACAAACATACCAGCCATATCACCTGGTTGTGGCTGAAGTTTCTTACTCCCTGTGACCATGTTGTTTCAGGCATCTGTGACTGCACCCATACATTGTATGGCAGTTGTTGGCTGGCTGGTCTGTCTCTGATATAACACAAAGGGAGAACAGCAAGCCCGGCTGCATTTCATTAAATGTGAATTAGCAATACGCAATGCAGCAGTGATAAAGCATGGTGGAAAGTGAATGATGACATAAAGGACAAATTGATGATTAGCAGGCGAGTAAAACTATGAATGTATCTATGTGAAAACCCTCTGGAAACCTCCAGTAGCTGGAAGTCAGCACTTTGGGCATCCACGCATGTTGGTAAATGCAGCCAGAACATAAAATTCTCACATATAGACCACTTGGGCTGGGGCACAGACAGAGGCAGCATCTTGGAGTAAGAATCATCTCCAGACTGGTCCTAGAAGGCCATGGGCTCCCTCACAGATGTCCAGCCACCTATGAATGTCCACTGAAAATGTCCAGTCTTTCATCTGTCAGTCGTGGCAGCTAAATCAGAAGGCCCAAGTGGTCCTTTAGCCTTTGACTTATTAGTCTTTCCTTGTATAACCCGTGGCTTCCATAAAATCTCCTGAGATTATTACAATTGGATGTTTTAGCTAATACCCTTCCAGCAGTTGATAGTTATGCTGCCTACATGGAGTTCTACCCCATTTCTCTTGCCAAAATATTATATATTCTTTACTTTTAAAAAAATCACTAGTGTATGGGGCTGGGGAAATGGCTCAATGGTTAGGAGGACTGACTACCCTTCTAGAGGTCTTGAGTTCAATTCTCAGTAACCCCATGGTGATTCATAACCTTCTATAATGAAGTCCAGTGCCCTCTTCTGATGTGTCTGAAGATAGCTACAGTGTACTCATATACATTAAATAAGTAAATAATAAAGAAATATCATTAATGTACTCATTATTCAAAGCGATACTTATCATAATGGTGTGTTCCTTCAACTGTATCTTGCACTATGTTTAAATTCAACTCTCTCCTTGGTTGAGTCTCTCATCCCACCCTTACATGACTCCTTCCTTAATTGAATCAGGCAACAAAAGCATTGTTTATTTTGCATTAGAGTTGAGGGGCAAAGCAAACACTTCTCATAGTCAGATTCCTCTGGGTTAGCAATATACTATGTCAACTGGTCAGTGCTTTACTATGTGAAGATCTTATTTATTTACCTTTCTCTGTGTGTGTGTATGCCTATGTGTGTGAGTGTATGTGCATGTGTATGTGTACACAGGTACATGCAGATAAGAGGAGGACACTCGCTTTTCTCCTCTATCTCTCTACCTATTCCTTTGAGTTAGGGTCTCTCTTTGCACCTAGGACTTACAATTTTTGGCTAGGCAGGAATCCATCAAAGCTTGCCCACCCTTTTGTCTCCCCCATAAGCCTGTTTAGAGATGCAGGACTAAGTACATGGCATGGTACATGAACACTGGGATCCAAACTCTGTTCCTCATGACTATGTAGCAAGTAACCCTTAATGACTGAGCCATCTCCCCACCCTTGACTGCCATTTTACACCTTACTTTCTTTATCTGAAATAGTCCATAAAACTTCATAAGATATAATGAGTAGAGACTAAAAGAGTTAAAATTGAAGGCATTATGTAGGATATCCAGTAAAAAAAAAGAATGTTCCAGGATGTAGACAACTCACTTTTCTTTCCTCTCTTGTTTACGTACCCAAGCCTAGTGATCTTTGCCACCATATTCAAGTACATTCATTATATTTTCTGACAGTGCCATTTATGATTGATGTTATGGTGAAATGGCCTTTCATATTGACTTGTTTGATACTTCTAAGAAACTTCTAGAACATCATTTATTGAGACATTTAAAACTTTATTTTATTACTATTACTATTATTAGTTATTTCTAACTAATTCACCAGAGTACGCATGGCTGCTTGGGCACTTCTGAACCTTAGTATCTTTGTGTAGGATGCAAGAAAATAGTGTTAGACTTCAGAGATGTGAGAATCTCAGAGCAGAACACATATTCATGGTTTGCCTTTGCTGTGTCCCTGCCAGGGAGGTACCAACTGCAAATCACCAAATGCACAGGATGCCACAGAAGCACTTCAGACGACTTTTCTAAACAGCTCTCTCCTGCACATGGTATGGTGGTTGTCCTTTTAAATTCTTAGTTGCTGACCTGTACAAAACTGAGCTCGTTAACTTTCCATCATACATGGAGGGAGGCATCCACCAGGTTCTGCTCACTGAGGATGCAACAAAAGTTAATGGTGGTTAGAGAGAAGAGTCTTGGGAGACCCTCCCTTTTATCTAACTCTACAGGTATTTAAGAATTAGGGAGAGGGGTTGTATAGTCCCTCTTAAGTTACCTATAAAAAATCCTTAATTAGACTCATTATTTCAATAACTGAGGTTAGACTTGGGCAGAATTCTTTCTTTGGTCTGTCCCCGGTGCCCTATATGGAGTGAAAAGACATTTGTTAATCTCCCCATGAAAAGTTCACTGAATGCCATGGCACTAGGCTCCTTAAAAATGATGGTCAAAGTTTCAGAAAGCTTCTCTCTTGGCTGAAGCCCCACAGGGTAAGAGAACACACATCTTCTGACTGGCAGACTCTCCTCTTATCTCACCCTATCCTGGTTTATGCTCCACCTATCTCTTTCTTGGAGCTGCCTCTCTGTCCCAATAGCTTTGAGATCCATGCTCCTGTCAGTCACTCTATTCTGCATGGAAAACAAAAGAAGAACCATTAAATGATTAATGAAATTCTGGGCATTGTAAGTTCCTATATTCTTCTTTTGCTGCTTGACTGTCATTCCCATGGTTCTTTCTGGAATACCATCTCCATACCAGAGAAAAATAATTTAGAAAGAAATGGTTTAAGCCAAGTCTTGGTGATGAATGGGACTAGTAAAGCCTGTCTGTGGTCTACAGTTGTTTGCCTTTTACTCCCCAAACAGGAAGCAAGCACACATCCAAAAGGTTAAAAAGTATCTAGATTCAAGCAGAGACTGAGAAAGAATCACTAGGGCCTGGATACATGGCTCAATAGTTAAGAGCAAGTACTATTCTTGCAGAGGACCTGAGTTCAATCCTCAGTCTCTAGGTCTGGTGGCTCACAGCCTTTGCAACTCTAGCTCCAGGGGTTCTTACACATTGGGTATATATTTGGATTCATCTGTACATACCCACCATGGACAGACAGACAGACAAACAGAAGGCAGATACACATATACATGCACAATTAAAAATAAAAAATATCCTATCACATTATAAATTCTCTGAGAAAAGCAACTTAAGGAAAGAAGGGTTTATTCTAACTTATACTATAGATAGGTAGAGAATTCATCTTGGGGAAGACATGACAATGATCCATGAAATGTCACATTGTAACCACAGTAAGGAAACAGACAGCAGACAAGAAGTAGAGCCACCTAAGAATCCACAAGGCTAGTCCCAAAAGACACACTTCCTCTAGCAATGTTCCATGACCTTGCCAAATAATGTCACCAGAAGGAAGTCAAATGGTCAAACACATAAACACATGGCTGACATTTCACATTCAAACCACAACAATCATCCAGTGGATTACTTGCCAAGTGGGGACAAGAACTGAGAGAGATATCTGGATGTGCAGACTGTACATCTCCACCCAAAGGCTACAGAGATTAGAACTCAGCCAAAACTCCAGAGATGTGGCTATGGCTTGGTACTGAGACTCAGACTGAGAAGTCTAGAGAACCTTAAAACACTGCAGGGTTTCCCATGCCTTCTCTCATCCTTTTTCTAGACTCCAGTTTTATCAAGGTCTGGGAGCATCAATCATGTTACACCTGTCTGTGTGAATGATTGTGTAAGGCAGAGAAAAGACCACTTCAGGGAGCCAGTGTGGTGAGAAACAGGTCTGCCTCTTTGTTTCTATTTTGTTTTTAGAAATTTTCTTCTTTCCTTTTAACCCCTCCCATATACTTCTTTCAGCCTTCTTTCAAATCCTTGGCCTCTTTTTTTTACAGTGATATTTACTGCACACACACACACACACACACACACACACACACACGCACACATACATTCCTACTTATAACCTCTTATGTCTATATAATGTTACTTGTATTTATGTTTTCAGAGAGGTTCATTTGACATTGGACAACCAATTGGAGTATTCTTCCATGAGGGAAGATAACTTCTCCCAATCCCAGTTTGTAGAATCCTCAATTTCAAGACAGGCAAATTTAGGTGTATATTCTGGAAAGGACCCCAGTGGAGTACATTACTTGGGTGTATTTTTTCCCTTTCTTTATTCTCAGTGTTAATTCTTATGTTTTCATACTTATAATAGTTAATAGTAATGGATTCTGATTGTTATTTTAATCATATAGGCACATTAAAATCACTGTGTGTGTGTGTGTGTGTGTGTGTGTGTGTGTGTGTGTGTGTACTGGTTACTTTTGATTAATGACCTGAAACAATATAAAAATCACCTAGGTATAGAGTATCAATGAAAATTTTGTGGATTGAGTTGACCTGTAAGCATGCTTCTGAGATATTTTCTTAGCTAGGTTAATCAAGATTCAAAGACCCACACAATGTAGACAAGTACCATGGCTTGGGCTGAGCCTTGGACTGAAAGGAAAGAAGAAAATGGACTGAGGACTGGGATGCTCACATTCACCCACAACTCTTTGTTCTTGAGTACAGAAATAATGTGAATAACTGTTTCTGGTTCCTACCACTCAACCTCCCATAATGGCAACTGAAATTTGGAATTTTGAACCAATGAAACTATTTCTCTTTTAAGTTACTTTTTTATTATATTCTTTTATTTCACTAATTGACTAATTAATTTACTTTAAATCCTGATAGACTCTTCCCCTCTATCCTCTCCTTCCAGTCCCTCCCTCTCTCCCCTCTCCCCTCTCCTTCTTGATATCGTCTCCTTTTCTCCTCAGTAAAAGGGAAGCCTCCCATGGACATCGACCACCTTGGCATATCAAGTTGCAGTAGGACTAACTCCTCTTCTATTAAGGCTAGAAAAGCCAGCACAATTAGCAGAAAAAGTTCCAAAGGTAGGCAACAGAGTTAGAGACAACCCCTGCTCCCGCTGTCATGAGTCCCACAGGAAGACAAAGCTGCACATTAGTTACATATTTGTAGGTACCATAGATTCCTCCTATGCTTGCTCTTTGATTAGTGGTTCTATCTCGGATACCCTATGGACCATGATTAGTTGATTCTGTAGGTTTTCTGGGGTATTTTTGACCACTCTGTATTCTTCAATCATTCCCCCTCTTCTACAAGATTCCCTGAACTCTGTCTAATGTTTGGCTGTGGGTTTTTGTATCAGTTTCTATTAGCAGCTGAGTAGAGCCTCTCAGAAGACAGTTATGCTAGGCTCCTATCTTCAAGTATAGTAGAATATCATTAATAGTGTCAAGGGTTAGCTTTCTGTCATGAGATGGGTCTCAAGTTGGTTGGCCATTTCCTCAATTTCGGTTCCATTTTTTATCCCTGCACATTTTGCAGACAGAACAAATTTTGGGTTGAAGGTTTTGTGTGGGGGTTGCTGTCTCATCCCTCCATTGGAAGTCTTTCCTGGTTACGGGAGGTGCACGTTTCAGGTTCCATATCCCCTGTTGCTAAGAGTCTTATCTCTGGTCACCCTTTAGATTCCTGGGAGTTTCTGGCTCATCCCAGAGCTGCTCCCTCCTGATTTCAGTTCTCTCTTCCAGCTCTCTCTCCCTTAGTGCTCCCCACACTTGATCCCTCCTGTTTCCCTCCACAGTTCCTATTTGTCAGGATATTTTATTGGAGAAAACATGATAAAAACTTAAGAGACAAATTGGATTCAAGAAGTAGGGCTAGCGCTGTGATAAACCTGACCATGTGTCTTTGGAATTGTTCTATGGAAGTACTGTAGAAGAATTTGAAATTTGGGGCTAGGAAGCCATTGTATGCTGGAAGCAAAGCTTAGTGGGATGTTCTAATGAGAGTCTGGAAGACAATAATGCTTTAGAAGCATAGACTGCAAATACTTGATTCAGGATTCAGAGGGGAACAAGGACTCCATCAATAACTGAGCTAGAGGTTATTATTATATGGTATTTTGACCAAGAATATGCTTCATTCTACCTATACCCTGAGAACTTGGTGAAGCTGAATTCAAAGATAAACTAATTGACTTGACAGAAAATTTCAAAACAGGATGCTATTCTGGCAGCTGTTAACAAATCAGCTATAATTAATCAATCAGCACCATCCTGTACCGTATTGGAAAAATGGAACAAGTATTCTGAGGGCAAACCCCCACCCACTGGAGGCTAAATATTCAGCTTTCAGCAGAACTCAGCAGTAATATTATCCAGAGTGTATTGTTTTTACTGTCAAAAATGCAAGGTTGAAAAGTCATGGAAAACACCTGAAACCAGTTACCAAGCAGTAGTGCCCAAGAATGATGGAGATGTCATGGCTGTGAGACATGCATTGAGGACAGCTGTGGACTTGAAGTGAACCAGCTCAGGAGGGAATCTGTGTGCACTAGGGTTGGGGACTTGGAGGGGTGATGCTTCATAAGTCCTTTTTGGAACCCAACCAATATGTGTACAAGTTTCAGTTGCTAGACAGGACTACAGGATTTTCTGTTTCCATCTGGATTTTATTTTTGCTCATGCATGATGTTCATTTGCTATGCCCCTGTTCTTTCATTTGGGAATGGAATATTCAGTATGTGCCCTAATATGTTGAAAGTAAGTGTAATTTATCATCATCATCATCATTATTATATAGGAACTTACTAAGAAACTTAGTGATTTTACATGTGTAAATTTTTTAAATATTTGGTTACTTCTAAATTCGTATTATACAATATTATGGCTTAAAGTGATGTGGTTATGTCGAGTTTACAGGGGGAACAATATAATGGTTGCTTTTGATTGGTAACTTGACAAAACTATGAAATCACTGAGGATGATAACCTGAGTGAGGCCTCAGTTAAGTTAGCCATTGGGCTAATGAAGGAAGGCCCACACTGTGTATAGGTAGAACTAATCAATGCCTTGGACCCAGATGGAATAAAAAGTAGAAAGTGTGTTGAACGCAATCATGCACACATTCATTTACTTCTCTGCTCTTACCTGTGGATGCCTATGACTAGACACTTCAGGTTCCTGCTACCTTGACTGCCACACAAGGTTAGATGTAGTCTAGAACTGTGGACAAACGAACTCTCTTTCTCTTAAGTTTCTTTTATCAGGGTATTTTACCACAATGATAAAAACAAAATTAAAACACACACACACACACACACACACACACACACACACTATATATATATATATATATATGTGTATATATATATATATATATATATATATATATATATATATGTATGTATGTATGTGTACATACATATACTTATATAACATGTATATATTCATATATATTTAAACTTCAAATTAAAATAGAAGATGGTATTCAATTAAAATTACCTGGTTTAAATCTGGATTTCAGCTTAAGTGCAGCAAACTAAGATAATTTCTAAATGTGTCCTATTTTAAGCAGATCCAACAGGAGAGATGCTGAGATGTATGGGAATGGATGCAAAGAACATAACACTGTCAGTGTCTAACACAGAGTAGGCACGCAGAGCATGGAGCCCATCAGCATCAGAATCACACTCCTGCACAGAGCAGATTTACTTCTGTACATCTTGCATGTCCATCCTGTAGGGGTTAAAATGTACGGGTCTCAGCACTCACATCAGATGGCTCAGAAATTCTTGTAACTTTAGCCCTAGGGGAAGTTTTATGCCCCTGCCCTCAGCAGCTACCCACACTCATGTGCACATACTGCCCCCACACACATATGCATCTATACAAAATTAAAATGAACACACATATGCATCTATACAAAATTAAAAGATCTTTTAAATGAACAGAAATCTTTAGGCCCATTATTATTAATGAATACCCATTGTTAATGAATAAACAAATGTGGTATTCATGCTATCAAATATTACTCTACTGCATAAAGAACTAAGATTAATTCCTGCCACAAAATGTACAAAAATTATAATGTTGAGTGAAAAACTCCAGATGCCAACAGCGATTTATATGATTGTCCAGAAAACATCAATGCAAAGATCAGTAGTATTTGGCAGGAATGGGGACAGCAAATCATCAATGATGAACTCAGGCTACTTTTCTGAAGGGACAAAACAAAAAAACAAAAAAAAACCCAAACAAACAAAGAGACAGACACAGGTGGTATTGATTGTCACTTGTCTCTGATAATCTTGAATGCCAAGAACTGGTCACTTTTAAAAGATAACTTCACAGCTCATATATTATAGCTTAATTGAGTTGTTATTTAGGAAAAGTTATTTTCTGAAATGAATACAAATAACAATAAAGATTAACCCTGTACTTGAAATAAACTTATGGGTTCTGAGTATTATGGTTTATCTACATAGTTATTTATTTAATGTGTGTGTCTGTGCACATGTGCTCATGCATGCTCGTGTGAGCATGCCTGTGTGTGTGCATGTGCAAGCATAGCATGCACACATACATTCTTGCATGTGCATATAGAGGTTAGAGGCCACCCTAAGTTGAAGGTGTGTTTTTCAGTCACTCTCTATCCTGGTCTTTGAGACAAAAATCTCTCACTGAATTCGAAGCTCGACCACTAATTCAGTTGGCCTGGCTGGCCCAAGAGCTTCAGAGATCCACTTGTCTTTCACTAGACAGTGAAGAGATTCTAAGTCTATGTCAGGACATCGAGTTTTTACATGTGTTCTACAAATGGGCATCAGGACCTCATGCTTGCACAGCCAACTCTTTAAAGACTGAGCCTCCCTCACCATTGGCCCCTGCTCTAATTTATTATTTAGGAGGTGTGTGTGGCTTCACGTAGTGTGTAGTCACTCTGTTTTTTGTTTTGGTCACCATGAATTTCTGACAACAATGCTGCTTAGTGGCCAACAGAAGCCTTAGAGATGATAGAACGTAATCCTCAAGGCAAGAACCTGTTTGCGAGGCAGAGAGGGGAAAGGGTCTGCTGGAAAGCATACTACTCTGAAGACTTAGGAAACTGGGAAATGTTAGTTATGCAACAGAGAATGTGTCAAGCCAGGGCAGAACTATGATGCCCTCAATGGAGCCTGAAGGTCAATTCTTGCACTTGTGAGAAACACAGGGCAGGGGAAGAAGAAGAGCAGTAGGCTGGAAGCCAGGTCTGAGTAGCTTTTGGTTGTTCTCTTAAGTTGGAGTATTTTCATCTAAAAAGCAAGAGCATTAGCTATTGTTAATCTTTCTAAAGGCAGGTGAGAAGTTTGACAGCCCAGGGTAGAAAGAATAAGAGGGGCAGG
This sequence comes from Rhabdomys pumilio, assembly GCA_030674055.1. NCBI lineage: Eukaryota > Metazoa > Chordata > Mammalia > Rodentia > Muridae > Rhabdomys > Rhabdomys pumilio. The sequence goes on from JANHMN010000025.1 coordinate 4,983,468, forward strand.
AACTAGTAATTACCGCCATCCGGAGACAAAGGCATGTGTGTGAGGCACACACACTTTCCTGTTCGCCATTCTCGGTGTTTCTGTTCATAATTTAGTTCCTCTCTTCCTGTCAAGGGAGGTAGCTTTCCCCTGTGATATTGGCAAAGAAAGGTTGCAAAACAGAAAAGACATCGAACTTCACTGTAGGGTAGAAATTTACCAACTGCACAAGGTAAAGGATGACTTGCTCCTTCCAAAAGTAATAGATAATTTGTATTTTAGGAGTTGTCTTGGGTGGCTTTAACAGTCAATTTGACACAGCCTACAGTCGTTCCAGTGGGGAGCCTCTATAGAGAAATTGTCCAAGTCAGATAGGCCTGTAGGGAATTGTCTCGATTTGTTCGTTGAAGCAGGAGAGCCCAGCCCACTGTGGGTGGCATGAATTCCTCAGCTATATAAGAAAGCCAGCTGAATATAAGCCAGGTTGTGAGCCAGAAAGCAAACAGCAGGCTCTGAGTTCCAGCTGTACTTCTTGGCCATCAAGTGAGTGCTTTGGTTGGGGGTAATGCTGTGTGGAATAGCAAGCAACTTTACTACCAGAAAGTTACATTGGGTCAGAGTATACATTGGGTATTGTTGCTCTCCCCATGGGGCCCGCAAACCTTTTCAGTTCCTTCAGTCTTCTCTCTAACTCCTCCATTGGGAACCCCATGATCAGTTCAATGGCTAGCTGCAAGTATCCACCTCTGTATATGCACTTCCTGGAATCCACAATAGCAACAGAAAGCAAACTAGAACAGGGGTATATATTTTACTTTTCTTCCCTCAAGCCCACGTTACCCCTGCTGCCCATGCCTGTACCCACGACATCACTGATACATTAAACATATTTAATGGACACATGATGCCAGTCTTAGAAGTCCAGTGTGTAGAACCATGACTAAGACTTGGCTGTGGACAATTGCAAAGAGGTCAGATGTGTTCCCAGGAAAGATGAAAATTATCCATCCTATGTGCAGTCACCAAAGGTAGACGCTGATGTGGATTCCAGGAAGTAGATGCTGACAGGAGCCTGATATTGCTGTCTCCTTAGAGGTCTACCAGAGCCTGACATATTCAGAGGCAGATGCTCACAGTTAACATTGAACTGATCATGGAGTTCCCAATTGAGAGAAGTGAGAGAGAAAGGGAGCTGAAAGGGTTTGGGGCCGCATGGGGAGAGCAACAATACCAATCAACCAGAGCTCCCAGGGTCTAAACCACCAGCCTGGGAGCACATAGGTAGCAACCCCTGGCTTCAGCTGTATGTGTAGTGGTGGATGGCCTTGTCAGCATAGGTAGGAGAGGAGGTCTTTGGTCCCATGAAGTCTGGATGCCCTAGTGTGGAGGAATTTGAGGGTGGAGAGGTGAAAGTGTGTGGGTGGAGGTACATCCCATAGAAGCAGGAGGAGGAGAGATGGGATAGGGGGTTCCTTGGTGGCTGGGTGGGAGAGGGAAATGGGGAAAGGGGATAACATCTAAAATGTAAATAAAATATCCAAGAAAAAAAGAAAAAAAAAAGAAAGCACACATTTCTCTCAGTGAAAGTTTCTGCTGAGGCTGCCAGTGACAGTGAGCTTAGACCCAGTCAGCACAGAACTATGCACTTGATACTGATGGCATGCTGGGAAAAAGGGCATCAGAGCACACAGGGTGGGGTTGTCAACTCTGGATCATGGTTAGATTCAAGACAGGAGAATAGAATCAAAGCGAGACATATGCATGTATGGAAATGTGACAATGGAACCCACTGACATGAACAATTAAAAACATTCTAACTCTAGGACAAGATTGGAGCCAGCTGAATAACTGCAGGACGGTTTGGAAAACCCAGTTTGCTCACATACAGAGCGGCAGTCACAGTATCTTATATTCATTATATCTTAAAAATAATTTTTAAATTGGAGAAGCAAAATAAGCCTAGAGTCAGTCCAAGATCACGGAAGTAGTCAATATACATCAAACTGCAAACATTATCATTTTTCTTTAGTGGTGCAGTTTAAAAACAAAACTTGGGGGTTCTTTCTTTGAAAGTGTTGGGGATGCAAATGGCAAGGTAGCGCAGGCAGGTTAAAATGCAGTAGGTGAGTATGGTCCCAGCGCAGAGCCTGATACAGAGCCTGGTGGTCCCCAGTCACTGTGGCTGCTGACTACTTTGAGCCCTTTCCCTGACCACACAGACAACCCATCTTCTCTCCTTTCCACCTGCAGACCTCAGGAATGAGAAAGAGGCAGCACTTCCCCCAGCTCATACAGCTAGTTCACTGTTATTCATAAAACACTCCCACTGTTTTGAGCCATTCATAAAACCCTGTTCTCACAATTCCCAGTCCAGTCCCTACACTGCAAGGCTACCAAAGCCACTGTCTGTGTGCTTAAAAAAAATGACTCAGAAGTAGTATTTTAAGGAGCAAGTAGATTGCTAGCCCTAAATAGTTATACGTAGAGATTCATGATTAGAGACAATTAGGAAAAACATGAGAACTAGAGAAGAGGGAAATTAATGTGTGAAGTCAGTGGGAAGAGTGAGCTGAAGACAGACCAAACTGCTCCCCTGTACAGAGCAATAGCACAAAATTTCCCATGATGACCTTGGTCTAGGGGAAATCTTCAAAGGTTGCAGTAGATTCCCTATATGCTGTTTGGGGTATCTTGGATGTTCTATCAAAAATGAGTATGGTAGCTTATATTGTTTATCAATGTGGTAAAATCTAGGCTCACCTAGGTAATAAACTTCTATGCATTTGTGAATAAGTCCCTAGATGACGTTAACTGAAGTAAGAAGACATCTAAATATGACAGCACCATCCCAGAGGCTGGGGGCGGCTCAGACTGAGTCAGACAGAGAAATCTAATTAAACAGCAACCATGACTCCCTGCTTCCTGACTGTGTGACCAGCTGTCTCCTGCTTCTACTGCCATGGTCTCCCCAACAGTGAGGACAACACTCTCAAACTGTGAGCCCAAATAATACATAATTTAAATTTGATCATGCATATACATATCTGTCTGTGTGGGGGTTTGTTCATGCAAGTTCAGGTGTCTGATCAGAAGAGGACAAAGGAGCTAGAGCTACAAGACACTGTAAGCCATCCATCATCCATCCTGGGACACAAACTCCCATTTTCTGCAAGTGTGTTCTCTTAATCCCAGTGAGTTTAAACAAACCCTTCCTTAAGCTGCCTTTGTCAGGCACTTTGTCACTGCACGAGAAGACACACTTATCAATGGTAAAGTTTTCTCTTTAAAGTCTTGCATTTGTCAGCTATACTTAGATCATTTGGAAAATTTACAACAAATAATTCTAATATAATTCCAATTTCTTTGAGATGATAAGAATTAACTTCTAAGCACATATCCCCAATGAAAGAGAAAGTCAACCTCTGTTAAAGAGAAAAAAGCATGACAAAGAAGAGCCTCCATCATTTCTTAAAGATGCAGGATTTGTGTGTGTCTATGACATCTTGATATCAAATGCCCTTTACCATACCCCGAATGCAAACAGAGTCATCACCTCCCTGAGGCACGTGTTTTTGTGGTTCATGTATCACAGTGACCTTTCTGCATGCTGCTCTTTTAACAGCAAGGTATCTGATCACAGTCCCTATATTGTCTTTCCTGTACTATGCTCAAATTGTGGATTTCTTATTAATATCTTCTGCTCACGTATCTTATGTAACCAGTTAAATTAAAAAACAACTTCAATACAGATTCAATGTTTGATACTGCATACACCAGAAAACAATCCCTAGTAAATTTGTTGAATCAATAAATGAATGTGTATGAACAAATAGAAAGATGAATATATATCCATGCCCAGTGTTTAAAACACTGGGTGAAAACAACCTCATTTTAATGAACACTTCACGAGTGTTTACATGTGGATTAAATTAATTTCACACCTTTCAATCATGTGAGCCAGAGCTTGTTCTGTGGGGTCTCCAACTTGTGTGAAAAGGAATGAACTGACGAACTGAAGATGCATTGAATTCTCAGCTAAATTCAGATGCTGGGTCAGTTTTGAGCCAGTTCAGCCCTGGTAAATCAGCAGGCTGCGGGGGGGTGGGGGGTGCAGTGGGGAGATCTGTATAGCTCCTCTAAGTTGTTTTGATATTAGTGTATGGAGTGAGGAATAGGGGGAAGAGCCCAACTGTTTCCTGGAAAGGCAGAAAAAGGCCATAGTTTGTTGCTTTTACTGATATGTCTCAAACATGACAGCACTTACAAATCACCCATGCATTCTCTCAAACCACCATGAGTGGGCTGCAGTTCCCAGTGGTCTCATCCCCTTCTGTCCCACACTTTGCAAAAAACACAAATGCTGTGTGCCCAGGTTATTTACTTTTACTGTACTGAGAAAAGAGCCTAGAAAGATCTGCAGTACTATACACATGAAAAAACACAACGACCAAATAGTGGTCACAGTGAGAAGTCTATGTATGATAATAGGAAAACATGGATTGTGTTTTAAAACCAGAGAGTAGGGAGAGCCTTCAAAATAAAATCTCAAAGGACAACACCCATACCTAAGTGGTGCTAAAATCGGAGGAGCTGAAGAGATGACTCAGTAGTTACGAACACTGCTGCTCTTGCACAGAGCCTGGATTCAGCTTCCAGCAACCACTTGGCAGCTCACAATTGTCTGTAGCTCCAGTTCCAGGAGATCTGATGCCTTCTTCTTGCTTTTGTGAGCACCAGGCATGCATGTAGTACAAATAAATACATGTAGACAAAACAATCACATGCACAATACAAAATGTATAACTTAAAAATTAAGATAAATAAATGATTCCAACACTAACCCTAATTTCTATTTTAAAATGCCAGCTTTATAATAATATTTTTATTAATTCTCTGAGAATATCATACACTGTATTTTGATAATCTTCATTCCTCTCTCCCACAGTTCCTCTCACATCCACCTTGCCTCCCTATAGTTTTAAAATATGGAATGAAACAAAAACTTTTAAGAAGGGAACATCTTAAACTCTGAGGTAAAAGGAATGTTTCCATAAAATAAGAATAAAAGTCAGAGAAAGTGCAAATGACAATACAATAGAAAATGTGCAAAGGGGATTGGGGATGTGATGGGGCAGGGGGCGGCGGGCGGGGAGGGAGAGGGGGCAATGTCACTGCCATTTTGTGTGTGCTCAACATTTTATTTCTTTTATTAGAAATAAAAACTAGGCCACACAAGTGGCGTTTCAGTGCTGGGAAACAGCAGGAAAGCACCTTCTGACTTGCACAATGCAGCTCACCATCCCAGGCACAGAACACAGTAGAAGGAGCACTAAGTGTGAGGCCCAGGTCCGTAAGCAAGTGTCTGGGGGATGTGGCCAGAACCAGGCTGTGAAGTAGATAACTTGTCATCAACACCCACATCACCAAACTGGCAACCCCAAGATCATGGAATTAGAAAGGCACAGTACATATAGTACATATGCATGTGTACACATGCAAGCATGTGTGTGCATGCATGTGTGTACACGTGTGTGTATGTGTGTGTATGTGTGTGTGTGTGTGTGTGTGTGTGTATTCCTTATGTGGCCTTTTTTATTTTAATAATCAAATACTTTCTAGAATTCACATTTATCACTTTTTAGAAAATAAAAATTAATATACAAGTAACGTAGGACAGCAAGCAGATAGACAGCAAGGAAAAAGACAGACAAGAACTGTGATTTAGCACAGCTATCAGGATTGGAGATAATTACCAGGTTTTCTCAGTTCTCTCTCTCTCTCTCTCTTTATCAGATGACAGTAATAATCATAGTTTTAACTATATTATCAGTTGGAGGTTTAATTGACAAAATGCATTGAAGGTACTTAGTACAGCACTTGATGTAGGTACTAAACACTAGTGATCACTACTGTGACTTTGTCACTGTATTGGTGCTTGGTTCCACTTGTCCACTGAAATGGTGAGGGAAACAATCAGTATGACACTAGCAGGACCAGCCATGCTCAGCTATGATAAGAGCTGCCCAATTAAACCAGGCTGAAATGGGTAAGACAGTGGTCAGGTCAGATGGGCAGTGGAGCAAGGTCACAAGAGCATCACAACAGCCTCTGGTGCTCCTAGTTAAAGTTACATGGCACACTGCCAGGAGGCTGAGCTTTGAGGCAAGCTAAGGAAACAATGACCCAGGATTATCAGGGGAAAACAAGCAGTGGTAGGTGCTGGTTAAGACAATCTCTCTCTCTCTCTCTCTCTCTCTCTCTCTCTCTCTCTCTTCCCAACAACAATCTGGTACGATTGAGTAACAAGCGTGAACTTGTTATTTTCTTTCCTATGGGTGCTCTGAAATTATAGTCAGTCTCTCACAAATTTAATCAACTGACTGAACAACAAAAGGGGAAGGAGAGGGGAAGTGGGTACATTTTAACAAGAAGTGGAAGGAATGCCTCGTACAAACATAATCTTAGAAGATGGGGCACCTCTCATGTCTGATGAACACTTGGAGATGTACTACTGGAATGAAAATTAATAGACCGGGATTGGTAGCAGTGGGAGGTGGCAGTAGCTTGGCACAGAGGCTGCAATAGCATCTAGAATGCCTCCAAAGACCCTACATTGACCTGGAAGCCTCCGTTCTCAACATTTCATGGTGGCAAACTAAAACCCACTGCCCAGCCTTATACCATTTGTCTAGGACTCAATGTCCAGATGTCCAGCTTCCCAACACTTTCTTCATCTCATAGGGTCTTCAGGATATCAGCCCATCTTCAGATAATCTCCCTCATGGATACCAATTTCCCTGTGTCTCTTCAAACTGTGGAAATGCAAGCTGAAAATAAAATACCTCAATGCCACCTGCAGAAACGCACCTTTGTCTGCTGCTTAGCTTGAGCATGCTCACTGGGAGCTCCTGTCTGGCTTTTAAAACCCAGAAATGAACCTTCTACTAATCTCTAAGTATATTCCTCTTATAGTTCTCCCTGTTCGCCTGACCACCACACAGGTCTTATGCTTACACAGTGATGGATTCCTGGTCATTATGCTAGTTAAGCTTTGTTTAACTATCACCTTGCCACAGTTAAAACTTGCCCTGAAAGAGAGCGAAGAGTTAGCTAAATCAGACTGGCTTCTGGGCATGTCTGTGTGGGTTGTTGGTAGCTTATTGATCTAGCCTACTATGGGTGGCACCAATCCCTTGTCGGGGGTTCTGATCTGTATTAAAAATAAATGAAATTAACAGAGAGCAGACAAGATTATGGGTATAGATATACTATGACTAGCTGCTTGAAATCCTGCTTTGATTTTCCATCAATAATGGACTGTAACCTAGAACTATAACCCAACTAAACCATTTACTCCCCTAAGCTGTTTTTGGTCAGGGTATTTTTTTTACAGCAACAAAAAACCAGACCGTCAGTCATTACTCTATATCCTCTATAGCCTGCTCTTCCTAAAGCCACTTCTTCACTATCCAGGCTACCAGCTGGTCCTCTTCATTTGATGCACAGCCAGTCTCTTTTCCCTGGTTCTCCCTATGGTCCTCTTCTCTCCCTGACTACCTTTACATCACAGAAGAGCATCCCACTGATGCCTCCCCATCCTTGAGAACATCAAGTCTGACCTCAACACTTTCCTACTTTTCTCCCCAGCCTCAGATTGATGTTCTATGAGTGACCTTCCTAGTTGATCACTTCTTCGTTCCTGAAACCATGCTTTTTCCTTCCCCAAGTTTCTGAATCTCTTGCTTGTGTGTTTTTACAGTTGTCCCTGTCTTGTTCTTTCACATCTCCTATCTGCACATTCAATATCTTTTTTCTGGTTCTCCACATGATCCTCTCTTCTCCATGACTAACTTTCCATCACTGAAGAGCATCCCACTGATGCCTCCCCATCCTTGAGATAAGAAGATGTCCCCCCAGACACTGTTTAAATGTTAGCTAGACCTACCCACACCTAAAAATCAAGCTTCTAACTGACATTGGTCATGTCTCAGATGTTTAATGAGCATTTTTTCATTTCATGTGTCTGAAATCAAGCTTCTAGTTCCTTTGATAAAATGTTCTTCTTACAGTCCATCCATATAGTAAATGGATGTATCACTTCTTATGTGGCTTAGATTGTGTACTACCCAGAGAAACCTTTCTAGCAAATCTGAAGCAAGCCATGCCAATTCTTGCTTTGAGTCTGCCACTCCATAGACCTGGACTGTATTTCCCCTCTACATCATGCTTCTTCATCTCCTTAAATAATTTTTTTCTGACCACCTCTTCTATAAAATAAGTCCTTGCCTTAATTCTCTGTTTACCTCCTCATACCATGACAGGAAACCCTGGTTACTGACTTTGTATGTCTTTGTTATTAATCTTTTCTCTCCTATTCAGGGTAATCTCTGGCTTAAACTTAATTTTGATAGATAGAAGCAAACTAGATACTAAATAGACACTCAGAGATCTGTGAAATGGGTAGATAGATGGATAAATGAATACCACTGTAGCATTATAATTAATTTATCTGCCAGAACTCTTGCAGTATTACATCTATTGGTTATTTTTTCTGTCATACAACATTATATTCTCCTTAAGAGAAAAGGAAAAATTTTGTAAGGGGGAGCACGATGCACATGTGGGCATCAGAGGACAACTTACAATCACCTCTTCTCTTGAGTACAAATCAAAAGTATGTAAGTATAGTTCAAAACTTCCAGCTATTTGGCTTTCACATCCTTGGCACAAGCATTTGCTCCAGACTATCCATGCAAGATAAAGCTGGCAGTGAGTTGAATTTGTCATAATCACTACCAAAAACACAAGGCCTGCCACTGAGAACAGAGCTGCCCCTTGACCCATGAAGATGAAGTAAACCTCTACAGAACCATCAGGGAAAAGATGGCCTTTTGAAATAACAACTACAAAATAAATAGGATGATGACCAATGAGTCTGAGGTATTGACTGTATAATAACCTTAGGATCAGTGTTTTCTCAGCATCTCAGTCATTGTTAATTCTGAACACTGATAAATATTTTCATGCATTGCCTCATTTAATTGGTATCGTGACCTTATTAAAATCTGTATTGGGAGATAAGAAAACTAGAGCTAACAGAGTTTAAGTTACTCACTTGGAGTCCCAGAATGCAAATACCAGAATGGTTGTTGTCAAGCTGGGCTGTATAACGAAGAGATGGAGCATACTCTTTCCTCTACAGCCTCTATGTTTTCTATATTGCAGAAGAGGGAGTGGAAAGAAGGAATGTCAGAGGCAGTGGATGACTACAAAGGAGCAGTACTTTCTAGAGAGGAGACATGAACTCATGGGTGAAGTCACAGAATGCACAAGCCTATGTGAGTTCAGGGCAGACTAAATTAAAATATGGACACCAAATCTTACCCTTAACCAAGGACCTGTTGACATTTGGGAGACAACTTACACAAGAAAACATTTCATTGGTGAGCTCATTGTTCCAGAAAGTTAAAGCCCCTGACTATCATGTAAGGGAACACAGAAGCAAGCCTGCAGGCAGGCTGCTGGGACAGTCACTAAGAGTTTAAATCCTGATCCAACTTAAGAGTTGGATGTAGAGAGAGAAAGAGAGCAAACTTGGAATGGTGTGGGACTTTACAACTTCAAGGCCCACTCCCAGTGACACATGTCCTCCAACAAGGCCATACTTTCGAGTCCCTTTCAAACATTTCCACTAACTGTGGATCAAGCATTCAAATGCATGAGTCTATAGAAAACATTCTCATTCCAACCACTAAGCTGCAATACCAGCCCACTATAGGCAGGCAGTATTGTTCAGCCCTTATGCTGACACTTGACTTTGACTGGCACCTGCTTCAGAATCAAATACCCGGAGTTAAAAGTATTGTAAGAAAAAAATCATGGGGCTGTGAAATCAGGGCTGATTAGAGCAGGAGAACAGACTATCAAGAGCAATATATCAGACAGAAATTAAAGCCCATACAGAGGAAATCAGTCATTAAACACCTGCTTTCAGAATCAATGGCTAAACCTTCAGGCTTAATTGTTTAACTGCTTGTCTCAGCCACAGCATAGTTCACAGAATACCACATTTTACCTTCCACCATAAAATACTTCTCAATAAACCCCATGGCATAAAGAATGTTGTGGATCCAACTGGCTGAATGGATGCAGATGCTTTCTACCAAGGTTAATGGCCAGATTTCAATTCCTAGGACTAATGAGGTACATAGAAAAACTGATTCCTACAAGCTGTCCTCTGAGCTCTAACCACATGCACACACAAACACACATACACAAACAGAGAGAGAGAGAGAGAGAGAGAGAGAGAGAGAGAGAGAGAGAGAGAGAGAAAGAGAGAGAGAGTCACAAACATACACACTCACAGACACAAAAATTAATAAGTGAAATATAATTAAATAATAATTGATGGCATTTCTAAGTCACTGTTGTATCCAGATGTCATGAGTCTAAAGGATTTAAGGGTACCTTTATGGATCTTGACACCAGAACATTCTAATCTAATATAGTGTGTATATTCACCACAGGCTGTCCACTGTACCTGCAATGTTCTCCACCTAGTTAGCTTATGCAGTTAGGTAGAAGAAAGATATCAGTAGGGGACCTATTTCTGTTTGTGGAGCTTGAAAAGCTACTGTTCAAAGTTGACCCCCAGCTTTTAGGATAAAGCCTCAATTTTAAAAGTTACCAAGTGTCTTGACTCTGGGGCAGCAAAATTCTTAACCCATAGAAAGTTATAAGAAAGTTGTCAGACATTGAATAGTCTCAGAAAGGGAGTTAGCTGTGAGGTCACCACGGAAACAATAGATGAATCTTGGTGGCTGTGTCTTCCATTGTCAGAAAGATTCCCTGTGGTTTAACATTTGTGGAGTTAGTTGCAGCTAGTCTTTCACTTTGCAAGAATTAAAACACCAAGTCTCTTTCCTCTATATCATGTAAGGAAGGGTCTTCATCCTCAGAACTCCATTCATTGGGACATAACTTACATTGTGATTTTGAAACACACAGCCCTCCTCCCCATGCGTTTGGTGTGTTTTGTAGAGGATCATGGGAAGAAGTTCAGAGAGATCCAGATCTAGTGTGAGAGGAAAAAAGAGGCAACTGATCTTACTTCATAAATACACCCTGGTTTATCAGTATTCACGACATCTCTTAAATATGTAGCACAGATCCAGGGAGATGATTCAGTGGTTAAGGGGTCTGCTGTCAGGGCCTAGGTCATGAATTCAAATCTTGGAGCCCACATAGTAGGAGAGAACTGAGTTCTACAAGCTGCCCTCTGACTTCCACACATGTACTGTGTGGGATAGAGATAGAGATAGAGATAGAGATAGAGATAGAGATAGAGATAGAGATAGAGATAGAGATAGAGATAGAGATAGAGAAAGATAGAGATAGAGATATATAATCAGCCTTTACATACACAAACACAAACATACTACAAGCATAAACACACATAGACACACACACACACAAGTAAATAAACAATGGATAAATAAGTATAATTTAAAAAAATAAAATAAAATCTATAACACAGAACCCACCTCACTACCTAGCCCTTTGGTGCAGCTCACTCTAATCTCTCTCTCTCTCTCTCTTTTCTTTTTTTGCCATATAAACCTCTACTTCACCTGCTTATGCCATCTACTGGATTCTTCCCTTCAGTAAGCCAAGAACTGAGGGTTAATATTTTACCCCACTACCTGTAACTAGCAGGTGAATTTAATCCAAGATCATCCCTCAGATCTCCACCCTCAGGTACCTCTGGTATGTGCTCCTGAGAAACTTGGTGCCTTTTGGGAAAACATATGCATATTTCTGTGGGCATATGATCATCCCTAAGCTGTCACTTGAGAACAAACATTGAGATTCGTTTGTTCACGTTTCCCTCAAGCCACAACAAATAACGTACCTCGGGTTTCAAAAGATTCATTCATCTTAAAAAACAACCAACCAACCAAAACAAAAACAAAGCAAAAAGCCAAAAATACAAAAAACAAAACAAAACAAAACAAAACAAAACAAAACAAAACAAAAAACCCCAAGTATGTGGGCCTGCTCATCTGTGTGTATTCACAGGAGTGCAGTGCCTGTGTTGGCCAGCAGAGTGCAAAGAATCCCCTGGAATTGAGGTTTGCTGTGGTTGTGAGCGAGCGGTCAGGTGTGAGTACTGGGAACTGAACTCAGGTGCCTTCCAAAAGCAGCCCGAGCTCTGAGTGCTGAGCAATCTGGTCAGCCCAGAGCTGATTTTCTCAATAGTTTTTTTTTTTAAATTGTTTAGTGTTAAGAGCTCTGCCAACACCTGACTAATACAGATGTAGATACTCACAGCCAACCATTAGACTGAGCCGGGGACCCTGATGGAGGAGTTAGAGGAAGGATTGAAGGAGCCGAAAGGGATTGCAACTCCATAGGAAGAACAACAATATCAACTAATCAGACCCACCCCTCAAAGCTCCCAGGGACAAAAACCACCAATTAAAATGTATGGTGGGTCCATGGCTTCCACTACATATGTGCCACATATATAGCAGAGGATGGCCTTATCTAACATCAATAGGAGAGTAGGCCGTTGGTCCTGTGGAGGCTCTATGCCCCAGCACAGGGGGATGCTAGAGGGTTAAGGTGGGAGTGGGTGGGTGGAAGGGTAGGGGAGCACCCTATTAGAGGCAAAGGGGAGGGGACTGGGATGGGGGCTTTGTGGAGTGGAGACTGGGAAGGGGGACCACATCTGCAATGTAAATAAATAAAATTATCAATAATAATAATAATAGACAAAAAACAGAGTTCATATTCCAAACTATCAAGTTTTGTCCTTTGCCCTACTGTGCCTTTTCTAAACCACAGTTTTTATCACATCATATTCTTCTTTTTTCCCCTTTACCAAGGTTTGATTCATGTGTAAAGAAGCCTCTCTTTGTAAAAAATACTTCAGGAAAGACTGAAGAGCAAAGGATACAGATCTCAGGGTCATACAACCTAAATTTCAGTCTCAACTCCACTGCTATTTTCTCTGGTACTTAGGGAACTCATGGCTCCTTTCTCTTCCTCAGTGTTCTGCTCTTCACCCAAGTGCCCCCTCCAATTCTAATATCTAATATTTCTGTTTGAAGACCTTTTGTGCCCTCTACAAGTTACCGGGTAAATGAGACACTTCCCTCTGAATGTGATGATTAGGTGGTCTCTTTTCAGGGTCTCCTAAGTTCTCCCATCACTCAGAACCAATGTGGCCCATTACTTTGGAGAGTCTAAAATCTGCAGTCATTTCAATCAGCTCAACCACACTCAACCTCAATGACAGGTAGCCAGGGTCTCAGGAAATGTGAACTGTTTTATTATGGAAGCACAGTCAATTTAACCAAAGGTTTCTTATTCCTTTTGTGGTTTATGAATGTGATATGAGAATGAGGATTATCATGATGATGAGTTTATATATGTGTGGTGTGTGATTTGATATGTGCATACGGTGTGTGCATGTGTACAATGTGTTAAGTGTATATATGTGTTTCTATAGATGTGGTATGTTTATATGGTGTATGTGGTGTGGGAGTATATGGTATACACACACACACACACACACACACACACACACACACACACACACCAAAACTACTCTACACATCCCCCACACATAGTACACCCTGCATGTGTATTGAATATACCTACAGGTACATGTAAGTGTGCAGGCACATTCTACTGTGTGAGTGGCAGAGGCCAGAAGAAGCTGAACATTTTCTTCAATCATTTTGGTCTTCTTCCAGGGTGACAGCATCTCTCACAATACTGGAAGCTCACTGCTAAGGTTGAAGCAACTGGCTGGTGACCTTTCAGGATTCTCCTATCTCTGCTCCCGATTTCTGTAGTTGTAGGACATGAAGCCATGGCTAGCTTTTTGTGTAGGTTCTGAGGATTTGAACTTACATCCTCACACTGGCAGAGCAACACTCTTTCTAATTGACCCATCTCCCCAGCCCCAAATTTTGTGTTTTCTGATTCCAATAAGACGACGACTGTGGAGCAGCCTGGACCTGATGAACACAGCCTCTTGATGCTGTGTTCAAATAAGAACATGAACTAAAAAAATATAACCAGTATAAAGCCCCATGAGTCACTTCAGTCAAATAAGGAGTCTAAATTCCCTCAAGGGCAGGAAGGTTGTTTCACTGTGGGTTACACTACTGAATAGGCAGAATGATGGATTGGCCTGATTGAGACTTTGAAAGGCCAGCAGCAGGGGTGCTACAGAGGAAAGGTAGGTACCAATTCAGTTCAGAACACACAGCAGGGACATTGGGGAAACTTCAGCTAAAAGGAGAGAAAGGGATCCAGCCAGATTCCACAAAACAGATGACACAGGAAGGAAGTTACTGGTCTCCAGATGGAGGGGTGTTCTTGCATCACCTAGAGCATGGATTTGGTGCTCTTAGGTGAGTGCCTCTTGGAGCTAGATGGATCAGGCAGCAAGCCCTCTCAAACATCTCATGGGAAGTCAAGTCTTATGAGGCCAAACAGCCCTTTAGGATCACAGTAACCATGCCTCCACATAGACCTTAGGAAGGTCCTAAAACTTCATCCTTGAGACAAAGATCTTGTCCAGGAGCATCCACAGTGAGCTTTTCTCTAGGGAGTATTCTATGTTAATTTTTACAGCACACTTTTTCTGTTTCAGTTCTTCATCATTGCTGATCTCTCATAATAGCAGCTATGAGCAATGTAGAAAATATGTGTCAATATAACTTTACTGACAAAGACAGGAAATAAGCCAGTTTTGATTCCTGAGCTACAGTTTGTCAACTCCTAACCCATAAGAGATCAGGGAAAGAGTCAACACTCACCCTGTACACATCTGCTGGAACCCACTATAGTACTCTCTTCCAGAAAATGTATTTGCCAATTTTCAGTTAAGGAACTTCAGAAATCTTTTCTGTTAGAGTGTTGTGTGCCCGCAAAGCCTCTTCTCTTTCAGTTACACCTGGTCCTTCTTCAAAACACCACACAGAGAATTTTTGGCCTTAATCATTCATTGTTCCAGTGTAAAGACATCAGACAGCAAGTATTGTGTCCCTGGGGATGAGTACTGCAGATGACCAGCTGATTATCCATGCTGTGAATAGTTCTTCTGGGATTACCATTAAGGAAATTAGACTCAGGAGTCTTTCTCTTTAGCTTTAGGTCCTATTAGACTAGAGGTTAGAGACAAGTTGATCACAACTTTGGGAATTGCTAGCAGCTTTTATTGATAAAAATTTAAATAGAAGAAAGATGCATCTCCTTGGAGCAGTAAGTGGATCAGCACTCTATGTGTGAGACAGACTCTCTCTCTCTCTCTCTCTCTCTCTCTCTCTCTCTCTCTCTCTCTCTGTGTGTGTGTGTGTGTGTGTGTGTGTGTGTGTGTGTGTGTGTGGTCAAACTCAAACCCCTGTGCAAGTGTACCATACCACTGTTCATGGCCACAGTTCTATCTGATATCTTCATTCTAGGGATCTGGTCCCTTTAAATAGTTTTTCTTACCAGGGCAGGGTATCATTTTGTTATGTATTGCTATTTCCTCCAAATTAAACCCTCTAAGAAGTCTCTCTTACCTTAGAAAAAATTCACATTTTTCCCATGTCCCAGACTTTGTCTTTTCTCATTTCAGACTTCATGACATACTCTGAATCCCCCTTTCATAGGAATGGCTTCTGTCCTTCAATTATTTATTTATCTTTGTTATTAATCACCATCACTACATCCCAGCTCCATTTGACCTGCTAGCCCCCATTTATCCATATCTTTGAGAACACATTCATTATCTCACTATACCTGGATTAGATGTTGTTTCTATAATCCAACTTGTCTCTCACTGTTCACATTTTTCTGTTTTTCCTTGTTTGGCCTACTTGGGAGGAATGTGATCACTAGCCTCCACTGTATCTCCAAATATCTAATATTCTTCTAAAATACGAAGCCACCTTCATGAAAGATTGTATATGTACAGCTGATTTGAAGGCATGCAGAAGCATGCAATTTGGAAAATTGAAAATAAATATGAAAAAAAAATCTTGTCATGTCTGATTGTTCTGTGGATACAGAGAAAATTTCATTCTTCCTTTCAAAAGCTTAGTTAATGCCTGAAACTGACATCCAAACAGCTTTTCAAATTGCATGAAATTTTTTTCAAAGGTTGGGGGTCACCCCAACATGAAGAACTGTATTAAAGACTCACAGATTTAGGCAAACTGAGAATCACAGCTCTAAAGAAAGATGGGCTCTAACCACCGCACTTCCATACAGAACCTTTGAATTGGGGTTTAGCAACAAAACCCCCTGAGAAGCCAGTTAAGTAGTCTTAGACTAATGGATATACACCTCTGTATCTCAGTACCTAAGCTGTACTCTTACTCCTGTGTCAAAATAGATGTTTTAAGAATTGTTAATGCTTTTTGTTAGTGAGCTGACTAAAAGAAAAATTTTAGAGGTAAAAATAAAACACAACCTACAGTTCCATCATCGGAGAAGTGCTGTGACTGAGGTGTGTGGCCTCCAGATTCTCTATACACTTAGAGATTATTTTTTAATGGGATCAAATTGTACATGCTGCTTTGTAACTTTTTAATGCAACCATGACCATCTTGCTGTGTCATATGTATTTCTACCTTCTTTTTATTTATTTATTGCTGCAAGATATTTCATATGTGCCTCATTCTGTTAAACTACCGTTGAATTTTTATGTTTCCAGCTTTTCACTAATATAAACTGCATTGAAGAAAAAACAATGTAAAGGAATGAAGGTCAATAAATTGAACTAATGAAAAATGAGATAGCCACAGATTAATGATCACTGAAGGCTGATGGGCAGGCACATAGGACTTTCATGTTATGTGACATGCTTTTAGATATATGAAACTTTTGTATATTAGGAAGAAAACAGTCTTCAATAAGTGATGTTGGGTAAAGTGGATGTTTAAATGGAGAGAGAGAGATTCTTGTTTGATACCATTTCAACTATAGACTAAAGACAGATTAATAGGTATAATAAACACATGAGATGAAACTGTGAATGTGCTAGAAACACTTCAATGGGAGCTGTCAAGTGTCTCTTGTGATGGCAAATAAGTATGTTCATAAAACCTCAGGGACTTTCATTCTGTATCCTGATTCCTCCCCAGTGTTTGGCGAGCTGTAATGTAAGCACAGGTAGAATGTGAACTGTGGGCACAGATGTATTTGGACAAAACTTTATTTATAGACAGGCAATCAGCCAAATTTTATCCTTGAACATTGCTGTTTCAGATTTGACCCCAAAACTATAGACAATAACATTAGCGTGTACGGGTACACACACACACACACACACACACACAGAGAGAGAGAGAGAGAGAGAGAGAGAGAGAGAGAGAGAGAGAGAGACAGACAGAGAGACAGACAGAGAGACAGACAGAGACAGAGACAGAGAGAGGAGAGAGGGAAGGAGGGAGGGAAGGAGAGGGAGGGGGAAGAGAGAGAGACAGAGAGCAGGTCAGATTACAAAAATGCAAAGGAAACAATAAAGAGACATTCTAGAGATTGAGAGGAAAACATCTAAAAGCCACATATCTGATAAGGAATTGATGCACAAATATATAAGCAACCCAATCAGCTTTACAGAAAGAAAACAAATGGCTCAATTTAACACTGATGCAGAGCTGAGAATATTCACATTTCTTGAGAAAGAAGTAGAAATGACTAGCAGAAAAAGAGAAAATCTCCAGCAACAATGATACACAGTAAAGCAGAAAGGGAGAAAAAGCACCCATATTTCTGAATCCCTGCTCAAGGAAGACACAGGGGAATGGATAGAAGACACAGAAAGAAGAAACTTCTCAACAAGTTCTACAATGGGAAGATGAAATAGTCCAATAGTCCATACACTGTGACACACTTAAGGTCTGTTCTCAAATACAAAAGACAACAGAATTAGCCTAATTTGGGGGTATTCACCCAGTAGATTTGAAAGCAATACATCAGAGAGATGCTTGTCCACTCAAGTTTACCACAACAATATTCAGAATAACTACAATGTGCAATCAACCCCAGGGTCCACCATCAGGTGAGTGGAGGTATTGTGGCATATATACCACATATATATGTGATATATATGTGTGGGCTACTATACAACCTTTTAATAAATTTTGTCTTAAGTGACAATGTGGATTGAATTGAACAACTTTCTAGTAAGTGAGACTAGCCTGTCACATCATATGTCTAACACATGGGGAATCTAAGAATCAAATCCTGAAAGAGTAAGTAGTTTGGTGGTGTGTTAGATATTGTTCTTGTCACTATGATAATACCCAGAGAAGGCAACCTAAAAGAGAAGGCCTTATTTGGGCTCATAGCTTGAGAGTACAATCAGTCATAGTAGGAAAGTCATTGGGGAAAGTACATGAGGCAGCTAGTCACATTGTGTTCTCAGTCAGGAGTGAGAAACACGTTACTGACCAATCCATTTTCTAATATTTTTGCTATTGGGGACCCTAACCCTTAGGGTAGTAGCACTCACATCTGGAGTGGTCTTGCCATTGCATTTAATTTCATCTATAGACACACACAGTAGCTTGTTTCCAGAGTGATTTTAAGCCCTGCCGAGTTGATATCAGTATTAGCCATGCTGATGGGTGCAGAGTTTTATGGTTGGAACAATGGTGAGATTATGGTCAAAAGATAGACAGTCTCATTAGTAAGAAACACTGTTTTTATTTTTAAAGCTATACTGCCAAGTAGGGTAAATATTACAATTAACAATGTATCATACATTTCAATATTGCAAGTAGTAAATTTTAAATGTTCTCAACATAAAAATCAAGTGTTGAGGTGATGGGTGTGATAATTACCCTGATTTAATTATTTTACATTGTGTTCATAGATCACAACATCATAGCCCATAAATATATACAACCACACATTTATTTTTGTGCACATCATTTCTTTTCATTTTTTCCATCAATTAACTGATTAATTCACTTTACATCCTGATTGCTGTCCCTTCCTCCTGGTTCCACCCTCACACAGTTCCTTCCCACATTACCCCTCTCCTTCTTCTCTGAAAGGGTAGAGCCCTTCCCCCTCATATCATCCGTCTCTGGCACATCATGTCTCTGTAGGGCTAGGCACATCCTTTCCCACTGAGGCCAGACAAGGCTCTCTAGTTAGAGAAACAGGATACACAAACAGGCAACAACTTTAGGGACAACCCCTCCTCCAGTTGTTGGGAGACCCACGTGAAGACAGAGCTGCATATCTGCTAAATATGTGTGGGGTCCTAGGTCCAGCCTGTACATGTTCTTTAATTGGTAGTTCCGTCTCTAAGAGCCCCCAAGGGACCAGGTTAGTTGACTTTGTTGGTCTTCCTGTGGAGTTCCTATTCTCTCTTGAGTCCCCAATCCTTTCAACTTTTCCATAAGACTCCCTAAGCTTTGTCCAATGTCTGTCTGTGAGTCTCTTCATCTGTTTCAGTCAGCTACTAGAGGACAGATATGCTAGGCTACTGTCTGCAAGGATAACAGTGTATAATTAATAGTGTCAGGGATTGGTGCTTGCCCATGGGATGGGTTTCAAGTTGGGCCAATTATTGGTTGGTCATTCCTTTAGTCTCTGCTCAATCTTTGTCCTTGAATTTCTTGTAGACAGGACATATTTGGAGTCAAAAGTTTTATAGTGGGTTGGTGCCCTTATCCTTCTACTGGGGGTCCTACATGGCTATAGGAGGAGCCCACTTCCATATTCCCATTGTTAGGAGTCTTAGCTAAAGTCATCCCCCAAAGACTCCTGGGAGGCTCCCTCTCCCAGGTCTCTGGCAAGTCATAGAGGTAGACCACACTCATGCCAGCAGCTGATTCCATTCATTCTGGTCCACTGGCACTCTCTCTCTCTCTCTCTCTCCTGTCTCTCCCTGCACCTGACCCTACTCTGCTTCCCATTTCCATTCCTCTCCATTTAGTTTCCTCCCTCTATCTTCCTCCTATGACTATTTTATTCCCTCTTCTAAGTGAGATTCAAGTGTCCTCACTTGGGCCTTCCTTCCTGTTTAGCTTTGGATCTGTGGAATGTAGCCTGAGTATTCTATACTTTATGTCTAATATTCACTCATAACTGAGTACATACCATGCCTGTCCTTTTGTGTCTGGGTTACCTCACTCAGAATATTTTCAAGGCCTTTCCATATGCCTACAAATTTTATGATGTTCTTGTTTTTAATAGCTGAGTAATATGCCATTGAGTAAATGAACCACCTTTTCTGTATCCATTCTTTGGTTGAGGGGCATCTAGGTTGTTTCCATTACTAGCTATTACAATTAAAGCTGCTATGAACATAGTGGAGCACGTGTCCTTGTTGGTTGGTAGAGCATCCTTTGGGTATATGCCCAGGGGTGGTATAGTTACATCTTCATGTAGAACTATTTCCAGTTTCCCGAGAAACCACCAGAGAGCTACAACTACACATTTCTAACTCATGATTTAGAACAAAAAAGAAAAGACCATCACCAAACCCCAACAGTATCTAACAGGAAAACTGACATTAAAAAATCCCAACATACTCAACACTGGGCCATTTCAGTCGAATTCCAGAGACAATGTGCATGCTGTCATGTTAGGTTGAATGAGAATCTGATGAGAGTTTCTACAGTGAAAGTAAACACAGTCTTAGGAAGCTTCCAGAGTTGTCTCACAGTTTAAACTGGAGTTACTCTTCAGTCTGTGCCAAGTCACATTACATACCCCCAAGTTTCTGGCTCTACAACATGCTTCCAGAAGGAATAGTGTAGGTGATAGTAAGGTTCACCGGGCACACTTCCTGACATATTAGATTCATCTCACTGCTTTAAGAGCTGGGCACAGATCATAAACACATAGCAGCTGTGAGTGTCTGCTTAAGACCAAGCAATAGAACATTCTAGAATGGATCAGGGAGAGGCCCAGGTGGGTCCTCTTCAAGTTGAGGAACTGTTGGCATTTGATGGCTGTCAGGATAGAGCCACTTTCCTTTGGGTATATGGCCACTGGTAGATAGCCTATGTGAATAGCCCTACATCCATTTCTACCTGGCCAGCAGTGCTTAGACACAGTGAGAGGATGATGATGATGGTGGTGGTGGTGATGATGATAAATATTATTATTATTAAGTACATATTAATTAATAATTAAATGATTTTTTTAAAAGAGCATGGAATGGGGGTTGGTGGGTCTGGACTCAGTTTTAGGGAGGTAATTGAAGTAGGTAAGATCAAAATATACTATAAAAATGTATATATTTTCAGTGAATAAATAAGAATTAAGAATATAAGCTATTGAAATAGAAAAAATAGCTATCTCAGATAGGCTACCTAGCTGGTAACTAATGAACTCTACAAATTTTATAGCATTATAAAATTACCTACTTAGAACCATCAATCAGTTTATGTAGTAAAAAAGACATAGATTCAAATATAAGATCTATGTAAGACATAACTTAGAGTCTATCTTTAAATTGTGCATGCTTTGCTTCAATAATTGTAATTTCTAGACTCGTTATACATAATCAGTTGTCTCAGCTATATGAACTATAAACAAACAAAGGCTGTGATTTGAATTTAACTCCCATGAAAAAGTGTAATACACAGAGTCTTTCACAAGTGAAAAAGAATGGCCACCTCTAGAAGGGACCAACCAGGGAGAGTGATGAGAGACTCAGCTATCAGAATCCTTGCTGACCAGGGAATTGGAAATGCCCTTCCCATCACCAGAAAACTGTGGATGAAAGCATCTCTGTAAGTGATCAAAGTGGAGACACTCAGTTGTCAGCACTAAGAGCCAGACATGTCTTGAAGAGATTCTCACCACAGCTGGCTGTGGAATTAATCACCAGTACTGCCACCCTACCCCGCACCAGGGTGCTCTTGTCAGGCAGCTGATTCACCAGCAAAGAGAACACTGATTAGAAAACTAAGCAGCTTTATTTTCCTTAATTTCTCTCTCTACTATTATTTTGTAAAATTTGTACTATTTGTAACTATATGCCTGTCTCTGTGTGCACACACATGTGAATGCAGTGCTGCAGAGGCCAGGGGAGGCATTGGGTCCTGTGAAACTGGAGTTACAGGCAGTTGTGAGCTGCCCACTATACAATGTGGATACTGGGAACTGAAAGTAGACTATCTGCTAGAGCAGTATGTGCTCTTAACTGTCAAGCCATCTCTTTAGCCCTCGTCCTTTTGCTATTAACTGATAAGACATAACAATATCCTTGAGTAAAGACTTAAAGTCTGCTTAAAAAAATAGCAAACAAGCAAAACTCTATGTGAGTATCTACAAATAAAGTGAATATAGGCTTAGGAAGCTTCCTGAGCTGTGTCCCAGTCCAAACTGGAGTTACTCTTCAGTCTGTGCCAAATCACATCACATACCAGCAAGTTTCTGCCTCTTCATGTGCTTCCAGGAGGAGCAGTGCAGATGACAGTAAGGCTCACCTGACATACCCCAGGGCATATTAGATTCCTATCACTGTTTCAAGAGACAGGCACAAAATCAGTAGCTTAAAAAAACACAAGTGTGTTATCTCATGCTTAGAGAAGCCAGGAGTCTAAAAGAGCACTGCCAGGCTAGAATCAAGAAGTACATTCTTCTAAAGGGCATCACAAAAGAATTGTCTCACTTCCAGGGGTCACTGCGTTCCTGGACTCCTGTCTTCATCAGGAGCAGAGCATCCTTGTACACAAAAACATATGTGTGCATATGTGTGTACATACTTGTACAGATGTGCTTATACATGCACACATGTACACACAGAGTATTTAGATGTGTGGAGCCTGGTTTACACCCATATGTGGCCTAGAAGCCCAGAGTATTCAGGGCAGGGAACTAGGCTGGATAGATTCAGCCAGGAACTGAGGGTACACTATCAGTTGGACTGTCTTTATCCTCAGAGTAACAACAATTTTGTCCTCAGGGGCTTTCAACTGGCTGGAGGAGTCCCCAAAGACAGTGGAAAACAATCTTTTTACTTAAAAGATAACTGATTAAAGATCAACCACACTTACAAAACACTACTGTCTCAGCAATACTTCCATTAGAGCTTGATTAGATAACCAAGCAAACACGTAACACTCAGCTAGCACTTTCCCCAGACCTACCTTCCTTCCTCATATGGAGGACTTGGTAATACAATCCCATGTGTCAGTAGTCCATAAGCATTTGGCTCCATGTCCTTGTCATGTAAGAAGGCACATTCATGGAGTGCGAGGATGAGGGCATGAACCCCTGCTAGGGGCTCTTATTCCACCTGCTGATGCAGGAGCCTGCTTTCTGTTACCCAGATGAAAGGCCGCTTGGGAATGAAAGCCAAACAAGCAGAAAGAGGAGGGCAATGCCAGTCTTTAGAGTTAAAGCTTTGGAGGTGTATGATGTAGGCTCAAACCCAATTTGCCAATATTGAGCTATGGTGTCTTCAGGGAGGGACTACCTCAGACTTTTTGTTGATTAAATGGGAAAAATAATAGCAGCTACAGCAACTGTATAGGCAGATGAGTATTAAAATTCAGTGTCGCCTCATTCTTGTAGATAGTAAGACTGGATAAATATTACTCAACATTATACATATGCCTATGTATGTATATAGGCATAAACATATGCTAAACACTTAAGTGTACATGAATATTTTATTTGCCATCTACAGCAAAGAGAGACATTTAGGAAAGAAGAAGCTGGGACGGGTTGACCCAAATATTTGAAGGGAAACAAAACCGAAGACTACACTCTACACGGGTAGCAGTAATTGTTTTGCAAGTGAGAATGTAGAAGTACTGGTAATTTGTTTTGAGATTTTTATGAATTTAAACTTAATTATATGTTTTCTGTATACTTCAAAAATATTTATTATCAGTTATTAAACATGCACATATCTATTAGAAAGGAAGTCTCGGGTACCAGCTCTAGCAAGTAAAAGAAACACAAGACACATTGTTGTTGTTCATGATGATGATGATGATGATGATGATGATGATGATGATGATGATGATGATGATGTTAAGCTTAGCATGATTGGAGTGGAACTGCAGGCAAGCATGTGAATGAAGAATTCCAAGGTCAAAAGGACAGTACTGAATCCTTCTCTGTACCCAAGTCTGTACCCTAGCTCACAGGCATAGCAGTGTTTCATTCTCTCATCTATCACTATGGATTTCTGAGCCAACCTCAGTGGGCTCTCCTGTAGAGATGACATTATCGGACATAGCACACTTTATTGGCAAAAGCCTGTGACAGACACAGCATGCAGTCAGTGGAGGGTAGCCATGTGAACATCCCATCAGAAAAAACTGTAAGCTCACTCTTTTCCAGTTACCCCTTTCAATCACAAATAACTCCCTCCCTTTCTCTCTTTCTTTCTTTCTTTCTTTCTTTCTTTCTTTCTTTCTTTCTTTCTTTCTTCCTTCTCTTTTCCCCTTCCTCTCTTCCTCTCTTCCTCCTCCGGCTCAAGGTCTTCTGAGGTCCCTCGCTCTGGCTTTATCCCAGACTCCTGGTCAAGCCTTTTGATCTCTCCCTACTCTAAATCAGCTGTTCTAAGATTGCCACCACAGTCACTGGACTACTAAAGTTGCATTTGCTGGTTCTTCCCTCCTTAAATCAACAGGGGACTCTAGAAGGTCACAGCATCCCCTGCCAAACACACTAGATGATAACAAAGCATAAAGATGTACTTTCTATATTAACCAGTGAAGAACTCCTAGAGTGGAAGAGGGAATCTTGAGAGAAGGAACTCGCATAATTTCTCAGCTTTGTCCCCAACGTGCCAGAGGATCACACAGCTGACAAGGCTAGTCAGACTTCTCCCCCAGAATGTCAAGAGGTTCTTACTTGCTCTGTGTTCCTTGTAGAGTCGAGGCTTCTCAGAATTGATAAAGTTAGCCTGCCTCTCCTTTGTTTTTTCTTTTTTTTCCTTTTATGCTCCTCCTTTCTAGTTGAAAGGAAAGGGGGAAAAAAAAAGCAAAGGCGAACTGTGTCCATAAAGGCTACAGTGTGTTCTATCACAACACGATGGAGCAGCACAAAGGAGGAAAAGACAGAAAACTATCCAAATAGTCAACATTGTAAGCACCTATCCTGTGTCACTCCTAAAATTGAAACTCTTCTGCTTTAAAATACTCATTGCTACTTTCAATTTTATGGAAACCATTTACTGTATTAAGACTTAATGATTACTCTGTACCTGAAAACATTTAGCTTTTGTTTTGCCTTAGAGTTTGTTTATATAATCCAGACTGTTCTCAGATTCATGACAGGTCTGGCTCAACCTCCTGAGAGCTGGGAGTGCAGACACACATTATGATGCTCTGCTTTAGTATTCCTTTGTACTTCTGTTAGTAGAATATTTAATTTTTGCAGCATCTTTGAGGCGCCATTGTTGTAACTATTGTGTGGATAAGAGAACTGAGGCGTGCAAAGCTTAATCACGTTGCCACAATATAATACAGAAGTTCCATAAATTATTATGCACACATATTTAAAATCAGGTAGCGTGTAGCTGGAGGGATGACTCAGAGGTTGGAAACACTTGCTAATTTTATAAAGGGCTTGTGTTCAGTTCTTAGCACACACATAGTGGCTCACAGCCATGAGTTAACAATTCAGAAGAGGAGATGTAATGCCCTCTTCTGGCCACCATGGACACTAAAATCACATGGTATACATACCCATACTGAAAGATACTCACATACAAATGAACAAACCTAAAAACAAAGTTTTAAAAATACTTAACTTGGGTAGTGTGAACCATCTCAACTTAGAAATGTTTTTATAGTCATATATTTTCATAAGTGAATTAATTCTCTTTGAAACATCTTACAAGCAATTCTGTAGTGCTGTTGGGTACCACTTCTGACCCATGTAGCATAATATGTAGCATAATATCTTAGATCTTGTTTCTGCTTGAGTTGTAGTGGAAACTGTTTTTAATACATTTGTGTTTTATTCAGTTTTATACTGTTTCTGGAAATATTACCAAAGTTCTTTAAGTAACTATTTTGACAACATGTAGACTTTGCCCCTGTGTGTTATGGAAGGACATCCTGTGATCTTAAAGACATAGTGTGTTATGTTGACTTGCGTTTTTAATCAAGATAATGCTGGGAAATAGATTAAAATAGAAAGAAGTACTGAAAACTTACAAATAAATCTTTTGACAGTAGTACCCTCTCAACCTCCTGATTATCAGAAAAAGTCTCTCCTTATTTTAATTTCCATTCCCTTACAGGAGACTGATCTGGCTATTTCTGCACTTACCAAAATTAGACAAAAATCTATGACATTTCTGCTGTGGAAAGTGAGGTTTGGAACACCTCTACCACTGGTTTCTCATCTGTCTTAACAAAATTTCTCCTAATAAAGTAGCTTCTCTTAATTAAATGGAAATTCACATTTACATTAATGTGAATAAGTCTGGACTATGTGCCAGTTAGTTTTTTTCTCAACTTGATACAACCTGTGGTCATCTGAGAAGAGGAACCTCAATTGAGAAAATGCCTTTATTAGATTGGCCTGTCAACAAGCTTGTGGGCCATTTTCTTGATTGAGGATTGATATGGGAGGACCCAACCCCTTGTCA
>JANHMN010000025.1:5010049-5039258 GCA_030674055.1 Rhabdomys pumilio
GAGAGAGAGAGAGAGAGAGAGAGAGAGAGAGAGAGAGAGAGAGAGAGCAAAATAGGATAGTTGTTCTCTTCTGGAAATATATCAACTGAAAATTTCTTTTGTACATTTCCATTTGTTTGTTTGTTTGTTTGTTTTGGGCCTTTGGGGGTTTTTGTTTGTTTTTTATTTCTTTTGGTTTGGTTTGGTTTGGTTTGGTTAGTTGGTTGCTTTTGATTTTTCAAGACAGGGTTTCTCTATAAAACAGACCTGGTTGACCTGGAATGGACTCTGTAAACCAGGCTGGCCTTGAACTCAAGGAGATCTGCCTGCCTTTGCCTCCTAAGTGCTGGAATTAAAGGCATGTGCCACCACTGCCTGACTACATATATTTGTTATGGGTAATAATTGTCTTATTTTTCTCTTATGTCTACCCATCCATATGTCTACTCTTTTACTTTTTATTTGAGATGGGTTCTTCCTGTATAGCCTTGGATGATATCCTTATACTGACTATGTAGCTCAGACTGATTTCACCCTCTAAGTGCTGTAATTATAACAATGCAACACCACGCCTGGCAGGAAAATTCTCTTTTGTGTCCTAGATCTAATGTTCTCATTCTCACTTTCTTCCATTTCTCAGGGAATGTCTCCAGCACAGCTGCCCAAGAAGGAGCATTATGGTAAGTTTCCTTTCAACTGGGTAAGCATGCATTCACACTTCAGTGATAATTTAGCTGGGTAGAGAAACCTAAGTTGAAATTGATCTGCCCTCAATGAAAAAAATGCTGTTATAAATTTCTTTAGACATCACTTGTAATTCTATTTCTTTTTCTCTTTTCCTTTTTTCTCTCCCCTCATAATCTGCCCTAACATTTTTTTTTTTTTTGGTTTTGTTTGTTGTGCTTTTTGTTTTTTGATGTTGCCACTTAGAAACCTCATGCCAATAAAGTATGCTGTTTTGTAAGACTTTTTAACCTAGAAAACCCTGATTTAGGTTTGGATATCATGTAGGTTCTGTGTCATATTGACATTTCCTTTTCTATTCTACATATAGGTCTTCCTGTCATCCAGACTGTTGAATTTGTGACCATCTGCCTCCCTCCACCTCCAGAGTCCTGCAATCATGTGTATGTTCCATTATACCCACACCTTTGTGTTTGGGATTAGCATCACTGAAGATGGCTCACTATTCGTTCTCATTTCCCCACTCTCCTCTTTTCTACTTTGTGGTTTTACTAAACTTTATTTTCCATTTGCCAGTGTAGGTATTTTTTTCTAATGCAAAGTTTTTGAAATCACAGACTTCCCCCATTCTATTTCTGACTCCACCACTTAAAATTTAAGAGATGTTTGACAAAGTATTTAACTTGTTTCAACTCAGTTTCCTTTCATGGAAAATGGGAATGGTAATACTACCTGACTTCCAGGGTTCTCACAAGGATGAAATGAACTAAAATGTAAATCTCAGAGATTGTCTGACACATAGAAACAGCAAGATAGTTCATTTTAAATTTAAAAATTATAGGTTTCTCTAGTTCCAACTGTCTTTAGCCGAGCGATTAACACAGATTAACAAAAAGCCGTACCTTAAGTTAACTCAACTTCCCAACTTGTTCATACCCAATAATTTCTTCTAAATGCTGAAGGAGGCATTCATCTCTACAATGTGTCTCCATTCTTCTTCAAAGTTTTTCACTCCTACATACATATGCTAGAGAGATTTTCTACAGCTTTTTTCACTGGTCTTGTAGACATTCAATATTTTGGGAATAGCCTTCTGGAGGAAACATTCAGAGAATACTGTGTTGGGAAGAGGACTTAATACTTTGACATTTTAAGAATACTTAAAAGACTGACACTTTCTGTCTTAGAGGATGTGTGGTTCAATGTCATACAAGTAAAAGATTTAGCTCTGCCTATCATGGTGGTCTAGATATGGTCTCAGTGTAAGCACAAAGGATATTTTAAACTGAAAACATTTAATCATGTATGAGCTTTCCTCATCTCATCAAGAACTTTTGACAAATAGGCAGATGTAAATCCTCCATTCATTGTGGCTTCTACTTGAAGAAGGAAGCCAAAATAAAACTACCCTATTCCTCTAGCTAGCAAGGTTACATGGGCGTGGCAGGATCCATGTCTGTATCTCATCTACTTAGTATCAGTGCTAAGGTGCTATTTCCCATTTCTTTCCATAGATTTTCCTGTTCTTTTCTCTAGTAAATTATTGTCCTAATCAGTTTTACAACGACCTATCACAGTCCAGAATCATCTATGAAGGGACTCTCTATTGAAAGACTGCTATAATCAGATTGGCTTCTGGTCATGTCTGTGGCAAAACATCTAGAGAGCTCAGTTCAGCGTGGGGAGTACCAGATCACCATGTGCTATATAAGAAACCCAGCTGAGCAGAATCCAGAAAGCAGATCATTAAGTAGACTTGCTTTGTAGTTTCTGCTTCAGTTTCTGCCCTGACTTTTTAAATTGATGGACCATGACCTGGTAGTGTAAGCCAAGTATACCCTTTACTCTCTGAGTTCTTTTTGGTCATGGTGTCTATCACAGCAACAGAAAAGCAAAACAGAGCATTTAGGTAACCTTTATCCATTCATGGGCTTCCTCATCAAAGCATCCCTATGTGCACACTTACAGACATATTTATTTTCCTATTAAATTTTGTCCGTTTAGCTCACAGCAGGGTGAGGAAAGTGTTCCCTCCTGGATCTGCAGGCTCCAGCACCCTGTAGTTGACAGTCACTCCCTCATTCACTTTGGGAAAACCATCCTTCCCTCATTAGGGTCTACAGGCTCCACCCACATTAGCTTCATGCATGCTGTAGGATGTGGATTCTGCAGGGGTCACACAGTCAATGAGAACATAGTGTCCTCTTATTCCATCCACTCCATCTGGGATCAACTTAACCTGGCCGAATAAACGGGAGTTTGTAGACTGTTATGACTGATAAGATACTTTGTCTCTCAGATTATAGCAAGAGAGAGATGCTTTTCAACCTGTGAAGAAATCTTTGGTGAGGAAAGAAACAAGAAAGAGAGACAGAGAGATTACTAACAGGATAATTAACCCACACTCTGCTTACATTAAAGTTACTCAATATAAGACTGCATGTGAGCCATGAATTTCCACAATTTTGAGTTGGGATTCTGAGTTAAGGTTCTGTCACTTTTAAGCAAACTCAGCAGTCAGGAATGATACAGGCATAAGGGAAAAATTGAACAAAATTCATTGGTTAGGAAAATGTCTCATGGCTATGATACATGACAGTTATAAAGAGTTCTGAAAAGCTCTTATCCTGATAAACAACACATTCATAAATTGACCTTGTCCTAGATAAGAAGGGAATACTTTATTAAACATAATACAGGTAAGAATAATCTTTCTGGAGACAGGTTTAAAGGATGTCTTCTGCTCAGATAATATTTACAGTCATCAGTTTTCATTGTTTTCTAACAAAGATGCTGCTGGGAATTACATCTTCTTATGATAGACTTGGAAGCTGTGATTCAGACATATATGTGTACTTGTGAGTGCATGTGTAGGTATTGGTATATGTACATGTATGTGTGTCTGTATATATGTGTATGTGCCATATGTGGGTACATATATATGTGAACACACTTAAACTACAGAGTACAAAAAAGAGGAAAAATTGACTGGAATGTAAAGACATGAGCCTAAACTCAGATTAATCAAAGTTTTAGATTCTGGTCCTGCCAGTAACTACTAACACGCATGAGTGATTTACCTACTTTTTTTGTTTTGTTTTGTGTTTCTGGTTTTTAATTTATCACAATTGTTAAACTAAGATTGCTGGGGCACTAAAAGAAATACCATCTACAAAGAATGTAGCATCATGGGCTGGGGAAGATAGCTCAGTTGGTAAAGTATTGCCCATGCAAGAGAGAGGATCTGAGTTAGACCCTTCAGAACGCACATAAAGTCAGATGTCTGACTATACTGCTACAACACGATGAGGCACAGAGACAGGAGAATTCCTGTTACTTCTTTCTTGGATATACTGGCATACATGGCAATGAACAACAAAGGGACCCTGTCACAAACAAGGTAGAAAGTGAGAACTGACATTCAATGTTGTCCTTGGTCTTACACAGGTGTGAAGAAGCATGCATACACCTGCACAAGTGTGTGTGCACATACAGGAGTATAACACAATGCACGATACTTTTACAATTACTGCTATCATATTAATACATAGGTTTAAATGCTCACAGTAAAATACTAGATCTCATATGGTTTTCCCATCCTATAGTTCATTTTAAATATTTCTTCTTTTGTCTGTACTTAAACATTCTCTGCCATTGTCTTTATAGCTTGTGTGGACAGTCATGGGAACTTTGGACAGGACTATTTACAGTCTAAGAACCCTTTAGTAGATAAAGTATAAGTCAATGTTCCAGAAGGAGGAAGAAAATCCTCCATTTGAA
Organism: Rhabdomys pumilio; assembly: GCA_030674055.1. Lineage (NCBI taxonomy): Eukaryota > Metazoa > Chordata > Mammalia > Rodentia > Muridae > Rhabdomys > Rhabdomys pumilio. Next base: position 5,014,493 of record JANHMN010000025.1, read on the forward strand.
CAACCAGGAATTCTTCTGTTTCCGTGTCTTGTAGGAGAATTGGAATAATAGCTTTATAGTTTAGCATCTGACTTCATGTGGATAATGAATGGCCTAACTCAGCCCCCCACATTTTTTTCTTTGCAACTAACAAGTAACCAGACATTTCTTCAATCATTCTCCTTACACTACTGTTTGGGAGGCTACCTATGCTGTCTTTTAAAATACAGGCAAAAACAAAGGGTAATTCTCAAGCCACTCACATATTTGTGAATTTGTGAGTATACATCTGTAAGCAATCCGTTGGCAACAGCTCTCAGAAATGCTGACCTTCACGTAGCAAGAGGCTCAGCTGATGCTCGAGAGGATATTAAGCAACAATATAGTCTCCACACACATCAGAACAAAAGGAGAGCTGAGCAACCAGGATTGGTTTCCTGAGGTAAAGAATTCATTGTTGGCAACATCTGTGGACATCTGTGAAGCTACTTCAGGCCATTGAAGTTTACACTTTAACCAGCTGAGCTGTGTAGTATGTGAGTTGTCTTTCAACGAATCAGTTACAGAGAACAATGAGTAAGGTGGTTAGCAAGGCTCTCTTAGCTCATGCCTATACATGGGCATGAGACTAAGCCAACACACATTTCTACTGCCTACTCACTATACCTAAGTACTTTTGGTTACTGTATTTATCACAAATATTCAATAGTTTAGAAAAGAAAACCAAAACTCAGAGTGACTAATCAGCTGGTCAAGGGTCACAGTTAGGGAAGCAAAGATGGCTTAGTAGATAAAGTGCTTGCTGTGCAAGCATGAGGACCTCAGTCAATGGGTCTCTGTATCCCCAGTGCTGGGACATGCACACAGGAAGAGCTCTAGGCTGTGTTGGCCAGCCAGCCAGCTGAAATAGAGAGTTCCAGGTTCAGTGAAAGACTCTGCCTCAAAAGCAAAGTGGGGCACCACTGTAATATTAAACTCTAGCCTCTACATTTGCCCACACAGATGAGTACACCCTCATATATTTGCATACACACACACACACACACACACACACACACACACACACACACACATAAGTCACAATCACTCAATCACAGGGCCAAGACTTAATTCTGATTAATCTGATACTCAAACATGTTTCCTGTATTGTCAACTGGGTAGCCCTGTCCTGTATAGGGCACATACACTCATCAGGCTCACATGTGTGACAAATTCTACAGTCAGTGGTACATTGGATTTCCGGGATGAGTGATGCCTTGGGTTGGGACCAGAAAGCATCAGGTTCTGCTGTTGGGAGGATGTCAAATTCATACACATCTATAGAGTAGAGTCTGCTTTTATACATAAAAATTCCTACCCTTAACTCTGGTGATTGTGTATTTAGAAAAGCAATTTTTGCTTGAGTTTCAATTAGTTATTTTAATCAAATGAAAATAACTTAAAATGACCATAATGCTTTTGAATTGAAGTACACAATTCTAGTCAATAGATTCTGTCTTACGCATACAGTTAAGAAACTCTCTGAAATATGGAGAGATTTTTTTTATAATTTTGTAATTGTAAGTAATTTGGAAAGTGATCCCTTATGATAGTGGTTCTCAGACTCGTGGGTCGTGCCCCCCATCGGGAGGGTCACGTATCAGGTACCCTTCATATCAGATATTTACATTACAATTTGCAACAGTAGTCAAATTACAGTAATGGAGCAGAAACAAGGTAATTTCACGCTAGGGCCTCACCCCAACATGAGGAACTATCTTAAAGGAACACAGAATTAGGAAGGTTGAGAACCATTGCCTTGCTTTAATGAACGGATTTCTCTGTGTGTGCATCTATGTACATGCAACTGCTTCTGAGCAATGGGGAAGTCACGCCCAGTTCACAAAGTTCTGCATTAGTTATGCTCTTGTCACTGCAATAAATCATCTGTCCAAAGTGACATATCGAAGGACAGGTTTGTCACAGTTCAAGGGTACAGTCCCTCATGGTAGGGAAGGCATGGGCATGATATGATCATACAGGGTCACTAGTCAGAAAGTAAAGAGAGAGAGAGAGAGAGAGAGAGAGAGAGAGAGAGAGAGAGAGAGAGAGAGAGAGAGAGATCGATACTTATCTTGCTTTCTCCTTTGTATTCACCCTGGAACCCAGCCTACAGGACGATGTCCATATTTAACAACTCCTTGAAAGGCATGTCCAGAGAATCTCATCTCCTAGATGCCTCCAAATCATTTTGAGTTGGCAACATTAATCATTGCAAGTGCTAAAATCTAAATAAGCAACACAAATCACCTAGTCTTATCTCTTTTATTTTCTAGGTGTGTAAAAGTAATGCTAGGTAAGCAAAAAAAAAAAAAATGCACCAAAAGGTCTACATTTATCTTACTTTAGAAGAGCAAGTGTGGCCAAGATTTTGCTGACACAACCAACACTAAGTTTTCTCACTTTGGCTATTTCAGGTACAAATATTTGGCACATTCCCATTAAATGTTCTCCAATATTTTCATCGCCAAAGACTGAATTCATTTTTCCTGTGCAGCCTCCATTTTTTTTTTTTGTGGTCCTGATAATTTACCTTAAAATACCCCTGTATAGGGTGCATGCTCTGGAAGCATATGCTGTGAGTTCATTTATGCCACAGAAGAGTTATGATGTAGCACTAATAATATCTTATTTGAAAACACACACTTTAAGGACAGTGTCTTAAAGATTCACCAAAATGCTCACATGAGGTCTCGAACCCAAATCAAAGTGTTGGTTAATCAGCACAAGTGATAAGCAATGACTTGCATGCAGATATGGAAAGCTAGCAAAGGCCTAGATGAAAATGAGCCTCAGGATGAGCTAGGCTTTGGATTTAAAAGTTCAAGTGCTGGTATAGAAGATGCATGTATCTTGGCTTCAACCAGAATTAAAAGTTCCTATGTCCCAAGCTTGTCTGTTCTTATTGAACCTTGCATTGAAAGAAAATATGTCTCATGACCCAAATTTGTTATTGACATGTGAATTCCTTTCTCAGTGCCTATAGCTTATTCTGGTCACCTGGAGGAAGAAATTTATAAGTTCTTGTCTGTCTATAACTCATAGAGGCAACTCAATTTAAATACTCAATAATCATAGAAAAGTAAGTAAGCATACGTTAGTTTGCAAGGATATTCTGAAATACTTTAGAGTTTGAGTAGTATGTGATTGAGTATTGGATTTAAGAATGAATTACTTGGGCTTCAGACAAGTCTGCTAAGCTCTCGGTTCATTCTCCAGCACCACATAAACTGACCATAATGGTATAATCCCAGGACTCAAAAAGTAAAATCAGAAAGTTCTGAAGTTCAAGGTTATTGCTGCTACATAGTAAATTCCAGGTCAGTTTGAGCTACATAAAACCCCATGTCAAAAGATATATGTAAGCATAGTACTAGAATGGAGTGGTTTTTGAATATACATAGGATGTAATTACTCAAGATCTTAAAAGTATATGACAGAGTTGACAAAGTGGTGCAGTGGGTAAAGACAAATTGCTGTGCTACAGGAGCCTGATGATGTCCATTCAATCCCTGGAAGTCATGCAAAGGTTTAAGGATAGAATTGACTTTAAAATTGTCCCCCTGACGGCTACCTGTCTAACTGTGGCATGTGAATACCACCACATCATACACACACACAATGATAATAACGTAAAAACAGATTACAGTCTGTTACCGGAATTATAGAACTGAGATCTCTGAGAAGGAGGAGACCTGAGTATCTCTGATACTTATCATCTCCCAGATGAGTCTTAAAATCCCAAACCATCATTAATTCATGAATCATCTGGTCTTTGGAAATTACATAGTGTTATTTCGTTCAAAGTTTCCTGTGTATGTCTCTTTTTTATATGGCTTTTGATGAACGAACAAAATAAAAAAAACAAACAACATGAAGAAAGAAATGTCCTGAAAAGAGCCCTTGAAGTACACACAGCAGAGAAAGATGAGTAAAGGCAGGGAGGGAAAGCAGAGCAGACATCATGGGCACTGAGGTAGGGACAGATGCAATAGTAATCCTCGTTGAACATCGCCCTGTACTCTGAGGTAACTGCAGGGACCACCAGGCACACAACGACTTTCCTAGGAGCTGAGAAATCAATCATTGGTTACCAGCTTACATTGGCCAACTCTCAGTTAAATCCCTGGCTAGAGTTGTATCAAGCAAATGAATTTTAGTTATTCCTCCTAACTCTTGTTGGCAGAAGGCAGGAAGTTTACCATCTGTTCAGTTGTGCTCTGGCAATAGGTAAACATGCTATTTCCCCACGGCCATGAGAGAAAGGCAGCAACTCATGAACAGAAGTGAGGTGGGGCTCTGATGCTCTGGCTGGGAGAATCCACTGAGAAGGAGTGGATTCATTAAGGAGCATGCTTAGTGACCTGGATCAAGGACCTTGAAATTCCATAGCAATCAACATTCAGAATTCTTCAGGGCTGGTCATTTTGTGTTGGATAACCAATCTTGTTCTCTTCCCCAGGGAAGACTATTTCTCCCCCTCTCAGCATTCCTGAGGTGCCTATAGTTCTTTTTTTTTTTAATTTTTAATGGATACTTTATTTACATTTCAGATGTAATCCCCTTTCCCCATTTCACCCCTCCTAGGAACCCCCTATTCTATCCCCCCTCCTCCTGCTTCTATGAGGATATGCCCTCACCCACATTCCCACTCCCACCTCCTCACCCACGATTTCCCCCACACTGGGGCATCCAGCCTTCACTGGACCAAGGACTTCCTCACCTACCTATGTCTGACAATGTCATCCTCCCCTACATATACAGCTGGAGTCATAGGTCCCTCCCTATGTGCTCCCAGCCTGGTAGTTTAGACCCTGGGAGCTCTGGTTGGTTAGTATTGTTGCTCTCCCTATTGGGCCACAAACCCATTCAGCTCCTTCAGTCTTCTCTCTCACTCCTCCATTGGGAACCCCATGATCAGCTCAATGGTTAGCTGTGGCATCCACCTATGTAAATTTCAGGCTCTGGCAGACCTCTAAGGAGACAGCTATATCAGGCTTCTGTCAGCATGCACTTCCTGGCATCCATACTAGCGTCCAGATGTCCTTCAACAGAGGAATGGATATAGAAAATGTGGTACATTTACACAATGGAATATTACTCAGCTATTAAAAACAATGAATTCAAGAAATTCTTAGGTAAATAGATGGAATTAGAAAATATCATCCTGAGTGTGGTAACCCAATCACAAAAGAACACACATGGTATGTACTCACTGATAATTGGATATTAGCCCAAAGCTTGTAATATCCAAGATACAACTCACAGACCACATGAAGCTCATGAACAAGAAAGACCAAAGTGTGGGTGCTTTGACCCTTCTTAGAAGGGGTAACAAAATACTCATAGGAGCAAATATGGAGACAAAGTGTGGGACAGAAACTGAAGGAGGGGCCATCCAGAGACTGTTCCACCTGGGTATCCATCCCTTGTGCAGTCACCAAAGGTAGACGCTGATGTGGATGCCTATAGTTCTTTACGTAGGATTGGCAGGGGCCCCCTTTGTCCATTTGGCACATCTATTGTTGTTGCCCTTGTTTGGTTCACGTCTGGGCAGTCATGTTGGTGAAACTGTATGTGTGCAGCTTCTAAGACTATTGAGAGACAGCCTCACAACAAACTCCCTGGTCTTTTGGCTCTTACAGTCTTTCCATTCCACTAAACATAATGTTATATTTTTCACTTTATTTATATTCTGTTGATCCTGTCTCAATATGGCCTCAATTACTTAATCACTGGGAGTTTAATTTTTGAGGACAGAAAGAATTAAATCACAGAAAGTCAAATATTGAGAATATTTTTCACTCACTCTGTACTTTTATATTTTGAGACACTGTTTTGCACTAAACCCAAAGCTCATTGATTTAGCTCAGTTAGCAGACCAGCAAGCTCTAGGGATCCTCCTGTCTCCACTTTTATTCTCCCTCCAGGGATGGGGCCCTAAGCACCTACTGCTACACAAAACTTTTACTTTTTCTTTTTCCTTTTCCCTTCTTCTATCTCTTCCTCTTCTCCTCTGTCTCCTTCTCCTCCTACTTCTTTCTCTCTTTAATGCATTGGTGTCAGAGATCTGAACTCAGGTCCTAGTGTTTGCACAGAAAGCACTTTGCTGAGGCCTGAGCCATCTTCTCAACCCCCAAACACTTCTTAAAGCCCCATGTTCCTCAAGTGGTGTGTGAGAGAGAAGGCAGCAATATCCAGTCATCCAGAGCCACATGGATCATGGCAAGGAGGTGGGTATTACTGAAAGCAAAGAGGGCTTAGTCTCCAAAGACCAGTGGTATTCTTTCTGTTACCCATCCCTGACATTTATGCTTAGAATGCTTACTTCCCCTCAGCATTCTCAAGGATCAGGCATTCTCAAGGACTCAGAGCAACAGTTCTGAAGTCAGCCATGTAAGCTGAGTAATGAGCATCTGAAGGCATCATCATTAATGAATCTGTCTCCAAAGTGTCCCTCTCACATGACTGGAGCTGACTGTGGAGAAAACTTTCCAAACAGATGTCCTTACAGGCATTCTTGAATGTCTTCACAGCATGGAGGTTGGCTTGCTCCGGAGAAAATGATTCAAGAAGTTAGAAAAGGCATTCAATGGCTTCAATAACTAGGCTAAGAAATCACATGTTGTGTTACACTGAGTGTGAGTTTCCTCAGTCAGAACCTTGATTTATTGAAAGACGATGGGCCTCTGTGAGGTCACTCATAGCGGAAGGAAGGATTTGAGAACACTGTTATAGAATCTGGCTTCATTAATGTCCCTCCGATTTCTTACTCACTGAGTCACTGAAGAATGTTCTTGCTTAGAAATGTCAAAAAGCAATTTGGTGATGTTTTAAGACTGTTCTACCAACCAAGCTACAGGATCAGAAGGCTCTGTTTCCCCTGGTGCTGGAGGGATAGAGAAGCTGCTGAGACACCCTTATATAAGCTTCACTCACCAGGAATCCTGAGCCCAGGGATAGGAGGGTGCTTCAGTGGGTAAAGTGCTTTCATATAGGCAAACACAACAATCTGATTTTGAGTCCCCAGGACCAATATTAAAAGCTAGGCACTTGTCTGTAGCTACTGAGCTTAGCTTATGGTGCAGAAACAGGTGGCTCTGGGGGCTGTCTGGCCAGCCAATCTGTCTCTTGGTGAGTTCTAGATTCAGTTAGAGACCTTTGAAAAAAAGGTGGAGAAGTGATTGAAAAAGGCATCCTGGTCGGGCAGTGGTGGCACATGCCTTTAATCCCAGCACTTGGGAGGCAGAGGCAGGTGGATTTCTGAGTTCAAGGCCAGCCTCGTCTACAGAGTGAGTTCCAGGACAGCCAGGGCTACACAGAGAAACCCTGTCTCAAAAACAAAAACAAAAACAAAAACAAAAACAAAAACAAACAAAAACAGGAGAGAAAGACATCCTGATAACAGGCTTGCACATGCATTTGCACTGGGGTGCACACCTGTAGGACATATACATCACACACACACACATACATGCAAACATATACACAAACCCCATAAACCCATACCCATAACATGAATCAACTACAGAATGCTAACCTACCCACTTCACTTGGGCTTCCAGCTACCGAGTCTGAGAAGGCAATCCCAAGCAATAGTCCTATTTGCCAAGAACTAGGTCCTTGTAGCTTGGGGTTTGGAACATATGGCAGTTAATCCTTCCTCACTCTCTCATCACAAAAGCCTTGGAGTCAGAGGATAAGTTATGGCCTCCACCTAAAATAGTACACACAAAAATAAGACAGAACTCTAAAACCGTACACCAAAGTGCAAAGCTCTTGAGGAAGGAGTGTTTGGAGAAACAGGAGGACAGCACAGACTGAAGAGGAGAACGGATAAGTTCAGAGAGGTTCCATGAATACCTGTTTAGGGGCCAAATATAGCCAAGGACTTCAAAAGTTTTTTAACACAAGAGAAGGCACCAGAACATTCCAAGCATGAGGAAACATAAATACAACATTTTTGTCGAGGCTCAATTTTTCTCTTTGGATGTTCTGTGCTCTGCCAGAGGGATATTTGCCTGAAATGTTTTGCTCACATCTTTGTTCTGGCTCTAGCTAGATCTGTGTGTCCCCATGTCACTTCAACATATAGGGCCTTCTGTACTATTTCACAAGCTCTCATTCTCTGGCCCCTTCCTTCGCATTGTTTACAGAATGCATGGTATCTGATATTACATTTAAGTGTTTTGTATAGGTGTGTGTGTGTGTGTGTGTGTGTGTGTGTGTGTGTGTGTGTGTGAATGTGTGTGTGTGTATACACATATACACAAACATGTGTGAGTCTGCATGTCTGTGTGTGAATGTGTACGTATGTGCACGTGGAGGTCAGAGGCCTTGGGTGTTCTTCATCAGGTCCCTTTTGTTTGTATGACAAAGTCACTGGCCTTAAACCTTGATAAGTAGCCTTGGACAACCAGTGAGCTTCTAGAGATCCACCCGTCTTCGTTTCTCATCTTGCCATTGAGGAGTATAGGTACACACCATTATGTTCATCTTTTATAGTTTTTTAATTCTTAATGACTGGGAATCTTTTCCTTTCTGCTTTACTTTATAATTTTATTATTTCTTGGAGAATTTTATTAAATATTTTAACCATTTTTACCCTCCCCACACTCCACTTAGATCCATCCTTTCCCTACTCATCCAACTTTGTGCTCTCTATTTCTCATCCCTTAAATCTAGTTTGTGCTGTCAATATATGTTAGGGTACGTGGCCTTCCATCAAGTATGGTTGACTTACCAGACTACGCTCTTAAAGAAAGCTGACTTTTCATTGAGAGATGAACTAATATATAGGTATAACAAGAGGTCACTAGGAGTTGCTTCTAACACTGCGACCATTTAGCAGAATAATAGTAACAGGTTCTCCCCTAGGGCTTATGGTGCTTGGCCTGACAATGGTAGCAGGTGTATGTATCATCTTGTGAAGTAGACTTATATCCAATCAGAGAGCCGTAGGTTATTCCCATGATGTTCATGCTACTACTGCACAAAGCCATGTGCATATTTTGATCAAGCCCCTCCCATTCCTTCCCCTTCTAAGTTTTCCTTATATGGATTATGACTCTTTCAGTTTTACATGCTCTCAGATTTGTTATGTGCATGAACATAGCACCATGTGTTAGGACACAGACAGCCTCTCATGGCCTCTGAAGAACACCAAGTCTTCCTCCCCCAGTGGCCATCACATCATGTGTCTTTTCCTTAAATTTCTTATCTACAAAATGAACGACTCATTAATGTTTTGTCTTCTCAATTTTTGGTATTAAGATTTAGAAGATATGCATTCTGATCCCTTGAAACAATGATTACCAAAAGCATGTGCTCAGAAATATTGATTGCTTTTCTTACAATGATGGCAATACCTATTATGGTATCATAAGTTTTTCATGGATAGCAATTAAAGAGCTTCACCCATAGTAGATAGTATAAATATTAAGCGAAATCAGAGGTTCGTATGAAGCAGAAGCTTATTGGAACAGTACTGTGGTCAGACTGGTAACTTGATTGTGGAGTATTAAGTACCTTGGTGCATTAGTGAAGTGTGTGTGTGTGTGTGTGTGTGTGTGTGTGTGTGTGTGTGTACTTGTGTGCAGGTATGCAGGTATACATGTGCACATGTATGTGCCTGTGTTTGTGTGTGTACATGTGTGTGCTTCTGTGTGCCTGTGTGCATATATGTATGTGTCGATATGTGTATGTGTATGTGTTTGTGTGGTATCATGTGTGCACATACTGCCATTCTCATTTCCATATAGGATTAACTGAGGCTAAGAAGACTTACTACAACCATGGGAAGTTCTATTTCCTGGTTAGGATCCAAACACACTGAGCTCCAGCATGTCCACCTGTTCCTTTTTCTGCTTTCTGCTCTGTGGAGACACGAGCAGGCAGCCTCACTCCCTTCTGTTAATACTGTTAATACTGTGTAGCGGTATTAACTCCCTCTCTTGCTTGCCATGAAGGACTACATATTGTAAAACCATTCTAGAATCAATTCTCCCCCCTAAGTCGTTTCTTGGCTGCTATTTTGTCCCATAAATGAGAAAAATAACCAATACAAGGTTATGAGAGGGTAGAATTTGAAAAACAAGTTATCTGTCTCCTGTGACAGAATGGATTCTTCATAGTAACTGGAAAGACAAAAAAAAAAAAAAAAAAACCCTCTCATCACCCTCTCTTCTCATTCTGAATTAAAAAAATAAACCACTTGAGAATATGAGCAAAGAGGCCCCTGCTGGCCCAGAATCCTGTCTACCAGCTCCTTGGACAGTGGGACCAGATCCAGTGACCTTCAGAGATGAACACCAGATGTCTACTGTCTGTCTTGGTTAGAGTCACCACAGGCTTCTGCCTGCCTCACCCCAGTGTGACTGAGGACAGCATGTTTTAGCTTATCACCAGCTGTCCCCAGACTGTTACAACCTTGTCTTAATTAAACCTGAGGTCTTACTCCCTGTGGCTTAGGAGGTATCACCTGTAATTAGTCTACTTGGAGATGTCAAGCTTTTGTATTTAAGATATCCAGCATGGTTTTGGTCCCTAAGAATAGGGAGACTAATATAAAATTCTAGGTAATACATGCCTAGTGTCCATGTTGCACCCAAACCCACAGGGAACAATTTCTTCAGTCCAATTAACACAGAGAGTCATATCATAAACTTTCCATTCTATGTTAAGTATGAAGATAGGCAGCCTGTGAGCCACAAAAGACCTGAGATGTGGCTTTCAAGAACCTTTTCTTTTCAAAATATGTTTGTAAGGCAACGTGACATTAGCTGCTTTGACCAAGAAAAGAGAATGTGAATTCATGGTATGATAATAAAGGAAAAAAGAATCATGCTTCAGATCCTGACAGAGGAAAGTTTGTGTCTTGGCTTTGCTGTTATTCTGAAGTATGGCTGTAAACCCTTACCTCCCTCTCTGACCCTCAGTTTTCCCTTCTGCTTGTAACAAGACCCAATTCAGAGAAATTTAGTATGAAACTCAGTAAGAAAAATAAATAAATTGTAAAAAACACGTTAGTGTTTGCCCATTACTGGTGACTTTAAACAGTTCCCTGCTGTCTTGGGATGTCTTCCAAGTGTATTGTGTAGAAGAGTCCAAGGTAGAGATGTGACAATGTGGACCATTGAGGTTTGGACACTTTAAATAAATTAGGGGCCAGCCTGACTTGGATGCAAACTGAGTAAGATTTAGCTAAAGGAGACAAAAGACTCAAACTACTGCACATCTCATTCACACAGCACAGACCAAGAATCCAGAGAACCTGAAGTATCTGTTACTTACTTCCATGCATGAGAATGGAATCTCAATTCATGAATTGTCACATCAGACTGGCCTGTGTGCATTCCTATGGGTGACAGTCTTGATTGAACTTATGTATAAATTATGTAGGAAAACATAACCAACTACTGTGGGCGGCACCATTCCCTTGGCATGTAGTTCTAACCTTCTGTAATGATGGGCTGTACCTATAAGCTAAAATAAAGCCTTTCCTCTCCTGCATTGCTTTTGGTCACAGTGTCTTATTACAGCAACAGAGAGTGATCTAGAACACTAAGACAGTTGTGTGCATATGTGTTTTCTGTCCCATGGCCTTGCCACAACATCTCCTAGTAGATTTCTCATTTCCTCTTAAGTAAACACCCCCTTCTCAGATGATTCTAGGCTGTGTCAAGTTTTCAGTTAATCCCGAACAGGATAATTATCAGTAGATAAAACAAAACAAACAAATACACAACTATATTGGGAAGAGCCACATGGCAGTAGCTCTGGTTTTAACTGCCATGAACTAGACAACTGTGTTTCAAGACACTGGGCATCTTCAGGGATGAACTCCGTCATCTAAAGAACAAGAACAGCTATGTGTCCCAGTTCTCAGAGGTGCTCTGAGGACCAAATGGCATTTAAAACATAAAACGCTTAGCAATGACCTGGCAATTTATTAAAGGGTCATTAAATGTCACCAAATTAAATCAAATGAAAGGCGTTGACACCTACTTGGCCAGCCTCATGCATTCTCCTTAGAGGAGACATTTTAGACAGTGCAATTATAAAAGTGGTCATCTACATTACAGGTTGTGGGCTTTCTGCTCATCTGAGGAGTTTGCCTGAGGTGTTTACTTGACCTGTAATTTCTAGGGCAGTGGTGGGAGTTGAATGCTTCTGTGCCAGGTGCTATGCAAGCTGAGAATTCACTGACCTATGATATATGAGTCTTAATTACTATCCACAGGTACTGCCTAATACTTCTGAGTGACACTTAGAAAGCCATATGGCAAGCAAAGGCACTTGGGATGGAAACATATTGTTAGAGAAAAGGTTCTCTGTTGTTCTCTCCCCCTGATTTGGGGTCGGCAGAGAGAAAAAGCTGCTAAGATAGAGCTGGGAAAACTTCCTGACTGTGAAATTAAACTTTAGAGTCTGATGCAAATACACACATGCATCTGCATGCAACTCACCATGTTAGGCAGATACACATTCTAGAGGAAACACAGGTTCAGAGGTCAAACATATTTCTAGATTAGATCTGAGTTCAGACAAATCACTGGGCTCTCACATGCCCCAAATTCTTTATATAAGCGGTAATAACACCTGGAAGGAATGTGAAAGACAATGAGATGAGCTATAGATATTCCTCGCCATAATTAAAAATGAATATGAGGTTAGAGCTCCGCTAGCACTCTGAGTTTCTTATAAGCATCTATCTGCTGTTTAATGTGACCATAAGTCATTTAGTGGGTCTTTGATTCATCCATAATAAAATGAGGCTAATAGGATGTACGCTACCTGGAGGATTCACTCTTTCAGTAAGTATTTATAGAATCTCTTCTCTCGAACTAAGATGGTTTTTAGAAAAACAATATTGAGCAGTAAAGGTACAAAACTTCCTCTAAAGCTGCAGAAGTTGCAAGGAAAGAGAAAGATGAAACTAGGGGAAACACAGGTAAGAATGTAGAAGAACATACACGAAGGATTATGACAGAAAACCCAAGACAATGAAAAGCAATGTGCTTTGCGATGGAAAATCAGACACTGATACAAAACAAGTCAGCTTTAAGTTTGTCTTATATTTACTCTTATTTTACATGCATGTGTGCTTGTCCACATGCATGTCTGTGTACTGCGTGCATGCAGTGCTCATGGAGGCACGAGAGGGCATCAGAGGCCCTGTAACTGCAATAACTGGGGTTGTAAGTTGCCATGTTGGTTCTGTGAACTGAACTCAAGTCCTCTGGGAGAGCAGCAAGTGCTCTGAACTGCTGAGCTGTCTCTCCAGCCCTAAACTTTGCTCTTAATAAACAAGGATAGTTGAGAATGGCCTGACAAATGTCAAAAGGAAGTAACTGCACAAATCAGTGCCTGTTGGGAATTAATTAACTAGTTGAATAGTTAATGGTGACCAGATATCCTCCAGGCCATACAGACACAGACAGCATAGACAATTTCTGGCTGTGTTGCCTATGGAGAGCGATGAGGAAGGCAGCAACATTTAAATTACGCAGTATTGCACCAGGCACAAATCAATGGCCCACATGTAGCTGGGAATCATTAGTGTCACTGCAGCAGTCACACAATAAAATTAGCAGTGTGCTCCCCTATGCGAGCGGTGCAGTCCATCTTCAAAGGAAGGCAGGGTGGCAGTTTTTTGCTTCTTTCTTAAGATGGGTCTCCCTCTCCCATTTTTTTTTGTGTGTTATTTAAAAAAAGAACAATTCCAGATGCTGAAAGGATGGATAAACAGTTCAGAGAACTTGTTGCTCGTCCAGAGGACTCATGATTCGAGCATCTTTATCAGTAGAATTCCAACCACCTGTAATTCTAGTTTCAGAGGACATGACATCTCTTTTGGCCTCTACATGTACCTGCACATGCATGGTGTTCACACAGAGAGACAGGCAGACAGACAGACAGACAGACAGACAGACAGACAGACAGACAGACAGACAAAACTCTTTAAATAAAAATTAAAAAGGACATTTTAGGTATGCCGATTTACACTCTAGAGTCCCAGCACTTAGACTATAGAGCCTTGAGGATCAGGAGTTCAAGGTCCTCCTCGACTACATAGAAAGTCTGAAAACAGCCTGAGCTAGTATGTGACCTTGAAACTGTTTATATTAGAGTATTAGAGTCTGAGTTTAAAAAATTGGTTACTATTCAGGCTACCCATGCTTGTGGAGATGGGAGAATTATCACTGGGTATGTAAAGTTAGAACTCAGATCCTCATACTTGCCCAACAAGCTCTCTCATCTATCTCTCCAGTCAAGTAATTTTCCATTTTGAATCAAGTGTATATGATTCTTATCTACAATTCTCTTAGTCTTAACTTTTCTTTTCTCTTAACTTTCCCAAAGGCTCTTTTACGTAATAATCAGGTTTATATTGTTAAGATGTTTGGTTCTTTATGAAAATGAATTCTTAAAGGCACACAAGTGTTTAAATAGGAAGCTTGCAGAAATGCCTTCAATCCTTAGGAATATAATTATCTGTCATGCAAACAGAAAATAACAAGTGAGGCCTGTGTCTGGTTTGTGGGAGCTACCTGATTTCACCATGAAATGTTTTCTAGATAACTGCAGAGAATCATGGACAGACAAGGCTTTAGACACCAGATTCAACCATTCCTTCACTCAGCCTGCCCTTCTGGGGTCTCCTAATAGCCTTCACTTCACTGCCATAGTCGTCAGAGACAGAACTGTTACGGACAAGGTTTCAGGGAATGGTACCAGAAAACTTCTGGGGAAAATTCCCAGAGGCCCTTCTCTTCTTGGCCTTCCAACTTTCAGAAAATGAAGCCACTCTTAAACAGATCTGGCTTTGACTAAGTCTCACCATGTTGCATGTCTTATTCACAATCTACTACAATGCTAGAAATCACGGCTTTTAAAAAGATGTCCATTTATAATCTACAGGTGAAAGCTGGATACACTTGTGGGGTGAGGTGTATAGTGTTTTAATTTAGGCTGAGTCTCTTGCTTGTCAAAGTCATTGCTTGACCAATTTATCTGGTCTTTGAATATCTATCATTTGAAGGGACACAGCCACTCAATGTTCTAACGTTCTTTGTAGTTAAACTGTTTGAAGATGCTTTGTGGTTATCTGAAGGCATCCCCACGTAATTAAGGGATGCTGATATTGGGAGACACTTTCAAGGTCACCATGCCTCATGGAACCCTCCTCACAGATCGTCTTTACTCTTACACAGCCTCCTTCAAATCCCATTGTCACGAAGTCTTCATGTTGATCATTTAGCTTACTGATGGGGTAACTCCCCATTTTCTTAAGTCAAGAATCACTGTGTTTAACAAGTGTTTAACAAGATTTAGGTTACAATAGCAAAGCACTGTCACTAAGAGTAACCAGGGTATGGAGTTGACAAGAAGGCTTACTTAGCAGGCAAAGGCAATTTACCAGCAAACCTGAAAACACAAGGTCAATTCCCAGGACTCTCACAGTAGAAGAAGAAAACTGTCTTCCACAGGTCGTCCTCTGACCTCTATACACAAGCCATGACAAGCACAGACACACAAAAACACACACAATAAATTAAAAAAAAACAACTTAAGTTATGAATTAAGTTATAGGTAAGAATGACAGCATATTTCAGAGAAAACATATGGGTTCAGGAAAACATTAGGATTTGTGTGTTACTTCCTTGTACTTTTACTGTAACACAAAAAGAGGAAGAGTCTATTTTTGCTCCGCATCCAAGGTTACTGCTCATTGTGTTGGGAAGGTGGAGTGGCAGGAATTGTGGCAGCTGATTACATAGTGGTCATAGTCAGGAGGCAGAGAGATGAATGGTGCCATTTGGCTCCTTTTCTTCCTTTTCTTCAGCCTGGGATGCCCAATTCATGAAACAGTGTGGATGGCATTTAGGGTAGTTCTTGCCATTTCAATTAACCTGATTTAGAAACCGCTTTACAAATACACCCAGAGGTTTGTTTCCATGGTAATTCTAAATCCCATTAAGTTGACAATCAAGATAACCATCAGTTTACAAATCTATAATTAACCAGAGTTTTTACAATAGTGTTTTCGAGTCTTATTAATTCATTCTAGGAGCTGTTTTACCTTCATATTTCAAGCCATCTAGTTTGAAGTCTATTGTTTCCTCATATTTGATCATTTGATTTACCTTGAATAAGTGACCTCACTCTGTCAGAGCCTTGACAATGAGTGTGCAAGATATATGGACATGCTAAGTGACTTTTCAAAATCTTACCTTTTAAAGGCAAGATTTGCATTTTTCCTTTGCAATTAATTGCTAATGAGCGTCTATTGTAGCGCCTGGCATTTAAAACCTGCAGCAATCAGCATGAGGCTGATACATACAAGTGCAAAGACACAGAAACTCTGCTAACATGCCTGCAGATTGCGTGGAAATTAGTAAAATAAAAATGAACTAAAACTCACTGTGAGGCAAAGACAGAATTGGGGTCTTCAACTTTTTTAATAAAATAATTTTAACAAGTCTCTGAGAAGTTCATATATGCATGCAATGCATTTGGCCACACTCACCCTCTGCTCCTCTCCCTAAGTCTTCTCAAATCCATTTCGCATGCACCTCCTCATTTATGCCAGATTTTGCCAGATTTCACAACTCACTGAGTTCAGTTTGCATTGCCCATATAATCCTGGATATGAGACCATCCACTGGAGCCTGGAAACACAGTCTTAAAAGAAAACTGACTATTCCTGCTCCGAAAACCATTAACTGTCAACAGGTCCTCAGCAAGGGGTGAGGCCTCATGAACTTCTCAAATTTCATGCTGGAATGTTGGCTGGCTTGATCTTGAGTAGGTCCTGTGCAGACAACCACAGCTGCTGTTGAGTTCATGAGTGCAGTGGTCCTATCAGAACCAAAATCTTTAATCTTTTGCATTGGAAAAATTAGGGGAAAGGAAAAAATACTTCTTAAAAACATTAACAAAAATAATGTTCTAGGCCAGACAAGTCTCTGTACCAATAGCATCAATATCACAAAAGATTTTTCCAGACTACTGTTAAAATGCAAATGCAAATTTTCAGATTTCTTGGTCTTGAACTGTGATTAAAACTCCAAACTTACTTAATGAATATTCTAGGTAATGTTGATGCATGTTAAGATGTGGGAACTTTTAATATAGGATAGCACTATTTTTCTAGTGAGGAAGCTAAGATGCTGGGAAGAAAATGTGATGTTACTGTTGCAAAAAAAAAAAAAAAAAAACCCAGCTAAGAGTCAAGGTATGGTTTGTGTTATCACTCATATAATGTTTGCGCTAAAGTACTATATTCTCATAGAGACACCAGTATATAATCTTCCCCAGAAATGTCCACACATGCTATAATTTGTTGATAAAATGGCTTAATATTTACTCACAATATGAGCAAATCTTCCCTAAATCCTCTCTAAGTTACTTAGAATGCCTAATGCAGAGTAAATCTTATATTATATCTCTTGTACTGTGTTATATTTGGAACAATAATAATAATGAGTCTGTATATGCTCTGTATATTAAAAACTAATTTTTACTGTTTGTTATATGTGGCTGTTGAAGTCTATAATACAGAACCTACTGTAGCTATAGGCCCTATTGTTATTGAAGGCTAGCTGACTGTATGCTGTACATTATTTAGCTATTATAACCTTTCCACAAATAGTCTTTGTCTCTATAAAGTCTTCTTTATTCAAGAAGTTGAATAAAGGAAGGAAATCAGTTCAGGGCATGAACAAGAAAGCCAGTAGAAAGTCAGCAGAGTAGGGACAAGCCAAAACCACTAAGGAAACAATCCATAAGGAAGTAGAAATTTCCAAACAAAATGAAGTCAACAAGGTGAATTAAAGCTAAGCAGGAGTAGCACACAGAGAATCTTATTCAGAGAGGGGTTGAACATCCAGTTCTGCGGTCACCATCTGACTAAACCAATAACTCTATAAACTCACAGAGTATAGAATTATAGCGACGTCTTTCCCAATATAACTTCTGAGTGTTCATTACAGGGCCTCTTTTCATTGGTAGACACAGAAGAGCTCTCTGTAGACACCCCACTCTCTATCCATTTAATTAAATCCACTACTTTTTCAAACTTCAACAACAAATGTAGAAACAACCTTGTCTCATCAGATTGGCCAGAGAGACTATTTTTACTTTTCACTGTTATGGATACTTCTTTCTGTACATTTGGGGCTGTTGTTTAGATTTTAAAAAAGTATTTTAAGTAGTGTTCATTTAGTATCTTTGAGGCTTCAGGCTATGTTACAGGGAGTTGCTATTTCAGAAATCTGAAAAAAAAATTAAAATGCCATGTGTTAAGAAAATAACACAGTAAAATATAGATTGTTTATAGAATTGATTTTCTTTGTAAAAATAGCTACTGATAGCAATTATTATTATCAGTAATCACTAACATTTAAAAATTATCTACAGAGAATTTATCCAGTGGTAAGTTACTTTATAGAGACTATCTCCCATAATTCTCATTACTATTATATGATAGCAATGCCATTATATACAGAGGCTAGCCATTAGTCATAAATAAATCTGCTAGAGAGAAAGATTCCTTAAAAAATGTTTCTCTTGGACCCATTCTCAGGGAACTCCAGCAGTGTCTGGCTTTTGTGTCCTACACAACACTGCCTTCTACACAGAGCTCTGCCCAAGCCCCAAGAGCTCCTCTTTAGAGTCCTAAACATGTAGGTTAATGAGAAAATTCAGTTCTGGAGCCAGGTAGTGATGGGACACTTCCTTCCGTTAATGTGGTAAATGAGAAAAGTAAAGAAAGAATAGATTATTCCAAAGAGACAGTTAGAAGAGCATAATAAATCACAAAGGAGGTGACAGGGCAGCTGAAGAGTTGGGGAAATAGAAAGTCAATACATGAATTAGAGCGAGAGGCTGAAGGACTCCTCAGTGACTACCTAGAAGCAGTCTCCAGAAGACCATAACTCTTCAGTTAGCAAAGCCAAGGATGCTGACAGGAAACTCAAAAGTCAGCGAGTAAAGCTGGCCAATGACTTCAAAGAAGGAACAGACACGAAGTTGAATAAAGGAAGGAAATCGGTTCGGGGCATGAACAAGAAAGTCAGTAGAAAGTCAGTCTAGTAGGGACAAGCCAAAACCACTAAGGAGACAATCCATAAGGAAATAGAAATTTCCAAACAAAATGAAGTCAATAAGGACAACAATAGACTAGAAATATGAGAAATGAATACCTTAGTGAACTAAGTATAAATCACCCTGGGAAGCATAACCAACCAACTAGATCTAGCAGAGGAAAGAATAACAATGAAATACAAGGTTGAGGAAATCTTCATTTAGACACCAATACAAAAAAAAAATGGTTATGATCACAAATTCTGAGACATGTTCAAGAGAGAAATCTTGGGAGCTGGAGAGAGATTGCTCAGTGGTTAAGAGCACTGACTGCTATTCCAGAGGTCTGAGTTCAATTCCCAGAAACCACATGGTGTCTCACAAACATCTGTAATGGGATCTGATGTCCTCTTCTAGTGTGCCTGAAGATAGGTACAATAATATATGAATAAAATAAATTAATTTTTTTTAAAAAAGGGAAATTTTAAGAATTCACGAGGGCAAAGAGGTTTCCAAAATAAAATTCAAAGCATGTAAAATATATTCAATAATACTATACTATAAAAATTTTTCAAATATGGAAGGGAACAAGACACCCAAGTTCAAAAAACACTTTTAAAAAACATCCAAAGATACATGGCCAGAGAAATGTCTCCCGTGACACACTATAGTTAAAATACGAGTAGTAAAAAAACTCACAAGTATTAAAGGCTATAAGGGAAAATAGCACATAAAGTTCAAACACATCAGAATAATTTCAGAACTCTCAGCAGAAACCTAAAAGCTAGGAAGACATGGAAAGATACATTTGAAGGCTTTAAAATAAATAACTGCCAACTAAGATGGCAAGACCCATCAAATTTACCCTTTAAAGTTAGGAGAAAAAAAATCATGAGCAATACAGGAGGATAACAATTCATGACCACAGAGTCAGCATTGTAGAAATGTTTTAAAAGCACGTTAACCAGAGTAGGAAGAAAGATGGCCTCAATTTCAGGAGCTTAGGGAACAATACATATCCCAGGAGGAATAGATCGTCAGAGGAGAACCAACTAGGAATCGATCATATGCTGCTCAGCGCAACAGCAAACCCATAATATAAGTGGGAGCAAAAAGAACAAGAAGCAAACAAGCCCATCAGAAAAACAACACTGTGACTACAAGAATCAACAAACCCTTGTCACTAAAGGCCATGAGTGTAAATTATGCCAATTCTCCAGGTGAAAGATGTACACTGGGTAACTGAACAGAAAAGCAGGATGTACTTATGGGTTTGGATTGCTCTTGTTTTCCTAAGATCCTAAGGTGAAAATGAAAGTACAATTAACCTTGACTGTTGGGATATTATAGTAATCTAAGCAGAGAGTTTATATCTATCAGTACAGAGATTTAAAACCCCAGCGTTCTCAAAAAATAAAAACAAATTCACATCAATTCAAAACAAAATAAAAAAAAAAACAATTCACAAATTCACAAGAGCTCAGAAAAACAGGAACATTCCAAAACAAAAGAAGAAGAAAATGAATAAGAATACATGCTAGCATCTATACTGACATCACTGTCTATTTTAGTAGATAGAACATTCTGATGTATATGTTGGTATTTATCTTTGACTAATTCAGTCATTATATAGTTCAGAGAAAAGTCCTGAAATGTTCATCAAAATTTTAGCAGTATGGCTGCAGCCAAGCATCTCTCTCTCTCTCTCTCTCTCTTTCTCTCTCTCTCTCTCTCTCTCTCTCTCTCTCTCTCTCTCTCTCTCTCTTTCTCTCTCTCTCTCTCCCTCTCTCTCTCTTTTTCTCCTTACAAAATTATAAATAAAGAAGATTATTTACTAAAACCACATTTCATAGCTTTAAAAGCACATGGAAGCCTAAAAATATGCACATTATTTAGGGTTAGGGTTACGGCATACTGTGGCCATTTGTGTCAAACCTACACACACCCGCCCCCAGCACAGGTAGCCCATGATCTACCTAAGCAATCATAAGCTATGTGTTAATAAATGGATATGCCCAAGTTGCAACCAAAGTTCATCAACAAAATCTGGTGGAAGAACAAATACAACTGAAGGTGAATAGTCTGTAGTATTTCTCTAAATATTTGTTTAGAAAATTCTTCCACCATTGTGTCATAGAAGCAAGAGTATATTTGCCTTGCCCCCACTTCTTTATTGTGCCCAGCATAAAGATTAAATATATTATACATCCCTGACTATTTGAGTGAATAAAGGATGACTAAAAGATTCTGTGATGCTGAGGAGGAAGAAGCTTCTAGAAGGTTCTTTTCTATCTTCTATGCTTCACTCTTGGCATTTACTGATATTAGTAATTTATTTACTACATGTTCTGCTTTCAGAATTTGAATGATCTGAAATGATGACAGCCCCATTATCTTTCAAAGGTTGCTCAGCTCCTTTTCTTGTTCTTGCAATGAAATTCCTTTTTCCTATTAACTCCTATAACTTTCCACATTCTCTCTCTTAACCTAAAGAGTCAGAGAGGCTTCTAGAATTCTGATCACACTGTGGGACTAAACATTTGACTATGACAGATCTGACCAAGCTAATGTCATTCTCTTCCATGGGAGCTTGTAAGTTTCAAGTTTTAATCTCTGCTTGGGGAGTTATAAACTGTACACTTTGAATTTATGGATGTTCACTGGGGACTCTAATAAAACAAGCCCATCCCTGAGAGAAATATATGAGTCAAGCAGAGAAGCCTAGATATTGTAGGAGGCCCAGGGGGGATTTGCTTTGAGCTCTTGACAATTTTTTGCATGTACCTCTTGAATTTGCAATTGTATTGGCTATTTTCCTTATTGCGGTGACTGAGAACTTAACAAAGACCAGCTTCAGTTTGACAAGAGATGCTGTCCACCTGGTGAGGAAAGCATGGTAATGGGAACATAGGGAGCTTAGTTCATTGTATCCTTGAGAAAAGCAAGGGTTACTGAGGAGATGGCTCAGGAGCTAAAGAGTATTTGCTGCACTTGCAGAGGACTCAGTAAGTAAATTGCCAGCACTCATAGCAGATTCTTACAACCACCACATCATTAGTAACTCCAGGTCCAAGAAACCCAACGTTCTCTTTTGGTTTCCACAGAAACTTCCACACATTTAGACACACACACACACGTGTGTGCACACGAAAGAAGACAGGCAGAGAGAGAGAAAGAGAGAGAGAGAGAGAGAGAGAGAGAGAGAGAGAGAGAGCATGAGCAAGATAGGCCACCCACTCATCTCCAAATTTTTTAACCCAGAATTGCTCCTGTCTAAAGGAAATACAGGGAAAAAGAGCAGAGACTGAAGGAAAAACCATCCAGACACTGTCCCACCTAGAGATCCATCCCATATACAGTCACCAAACACAGACACTATTGCAGATGCCAAGAAGTGCTTGCTGCTAGAAGCCTGGTATAGCTGTCTCCTGAGAGGCTCTGCCAGAGCCTGACAAATACAGAGGTGGATACTCATAGCCAACCATTGGACTGAGCACAGGGACCCCAATGGAGGATCAGAGAAAATACTGAAGGAGCTGAGGGGGTTGCAACCCCATAGGAAGAGCAACAGTATCAACCAGCCAGATTCCCCCAGAGCTCTCAGGGACTAAACCACCAACCAAAGAGTACACGTGGAGGAACCCATGGCTCCAGCCACATATGTAGCAGAGGATGGCCTTGTTGGACATCAACAGGAGAAGAAGCTCTTGGTCCTGTGAAGACTTGATGCCCCAGTGTAGTAAAATGCTGGGGCAGTAAGGTGGGAGTGGGTTGGGAGAGTATACTCATAGAGGGGGGATGGGATAAGGAGTTTCTGGAGGGGAAACTGGGAAAGGGGATAACATTTGAAATGTAAATAAATAAGATACCCAATTTAAAAAAATATATATGTATATGTATATGTATATGTATATGTATATGTATATGTATATGTATATGTATATGTATATGTATATGTATATGTATATGTATATGTATATGTGTGTGTATATATATAACACATATATGTATGTATATATATATGTATATATATTTTGTTGTAAAGATCTTTAAAAACTATTATGTCTGTGTCTTTATGCGCATATATGCACATGAGTGCAGATGCCCTTGAAGGCCAGAGGCTCTCTGGAGCTAGAGTTACAGGTGATTTTGAACTTCTCAGAATGGATGCCAGAAACCTAACTCAGGTTCTCTGCAAGAGCAGTATGTGCTCTTAAACCCCGAACTATCTCTCCAGCCCAATAAAATAAATCTTTATTTTACACACATATACATACACAGCAGAGAGAGAGAGAGAGAGAGAGAGAGAGAGAGAGAGAGAGAGAGAGTGTAGAGGAGTAGACAAAGAGGATAGGAAGTGGGTCTAGCCTAGAGGACTTGAAGTCCCACCTCTTACCAGTGACTTACTTCTACCAACAAGGTTCCAGTACCTAAATGTTCCAAAGTCTTCCGGAATACCACCACTATTTGGAGCCCTTGTTGTAATACAAGCACCTTGGGGGACCCTTCAGATCCATGCCAAATCTTCATAGCCTCCCTCTCCTAGATCCCAGGAGACATCGCTTTATATACTAAGAATATACCCACTATTTAGCACTAGCCACCGTGAGCTGGTTTCTATTAGCCATCTTTAGAACTCCATGGAACAAATCTCCTTATTCCTTCTCAATACTACATAATACACACTGCATTTCTCCCGACCAGGGCATACAGATCTTTCCAGATCTGGCCTTGACCCCTCTGTGTGCATTTACAGCCCCACACTCTGCTGTGTTCTCCTCTGAACCTCATCACACCAGTCTCTGAGTTCACATATCTTAGGTCAGTAGACATTTCTTTGGAGAAGCTCTTCAAGGCCACTGTACCCAACACTTCTCCATCATGAGCTTGCATGGACCACAGACTTCCTCTCTGGATGCACAGGACCCTGGAAGCACCCTGATGCCTTTCTCTTCTTTCCTATTTATGTATTTCTAACTCATTTCTGGCATCATCAATATCTCTCACATAATCACATAATTTCCATTACTGAATCATTAAATGAATCACCCAGTTCAGATTTGTGTCCTATAGAATGTTATGTTTCCATATTTTAGTTATTAAAATTCTTTAAAAAAAAATACCAGGACAATGAAAATGTAGCCAGTATGATGGGTTGATATGTCCTAAAACCCAAAACCTCTATAAAAGACACAGGAAGCATAAGTGGGTACTCTGACCACACACAACACACATGTGCCAAAAATTGGAAAATAACAGAATGCACTGAGCTAATCACGCTTTATTTGAAATTGTTAGCGTGACAAGCAGATATCAGACAGTAGCAACAGCCTTCATAATCACAGGCTTTTTATAGTTATGAATCCAAAAGAAATATCTCAAAATCAAAATAACTCTTCCCTATTTTAACCAAGTTCTTATGCATTTATCATTTTAATATTCTCCCCCACTTGAAGACATTTTAAAAAATCAAGGCCAGCTCTTGAATTGAGAGATGGGGAAATCGGTCTTTAAATAGAAGTAATGGGACTGCAAAGATGGCTTGGCTGTTAAAAGTGTTTGCTGCTCTTGCGGAAGATCTGAGTTTAGTTCCCAGAACCTTGCTGGGCAACTCAAAAGTACCTGTAACCCCAGCTTTGGCAGATCCAGCTTCATCTTT